>JAPERC010000153.1:0-76647 GCA_030411455.1 Arthroderma sp. MBC 290
CATATATATATATATATATGTAGAAAATGAATTGGACGCACCTTCATTGAAATGAGAAGATCGTGTCTTGAGATTGTATCTGAGGGTCTTCCATAGCCGTGATCAACAGCTATACAAGGTCAGCAAAAAAGACAGCAGTCCTAGAGAAAGGAAATAAGCATACCAACGATGTTCACGATATTCATAGCAACGTCAAAAAGCTGTTCTTGGTCAGTATATGATGGCCCCAGCAGCGTTGATATCAAGGTAGATCCCTCACCAGAGACAAAAGAATAACATAGTCATCAAGCCCAACCCTCTTGCACATAAAAACGCGGACAGCCACGCGATTGATAACCAACAGAATGGCAATCGACATCATAACATACTGAGTTATCACCATACTAAGTCCTCTCCCGCCGAGCCCAAGGCTGCGTGAAGCGAGATCCGCAGATGTGGAAACGGCGACATCATATAGTGATGCCATGCCTGTGTAGAACCCGGGGTAGGATATATAACACACAAAGTATAGACGCGAGCTTCAAAGATATGGCTGTATATGCAGTAAATCTTCACACTTTAGGATCATGGGTGAAAGGAGAAACAACACAGAGGAAAATAAACAAACAAGATATAAAGGGCGTCTGGAGAGTGTGAGAGAAACGACGCTAGAAGTGTTATTGCTCTCATCTCAAATCTCCTGGCAACGGCAATGGCCATGTAGATATTCTGCCACTTAGCATAGAGCTGTATATCAACCATAGCATAGCCAGTGCAGAGCAAAGAGAGATATGATATCAGCTCGGGTGCAGGAACTGATGTATGAAGAACGGTATTTCTACATGTCTGTCATGGTATATAGAAAGGGAAGAAATAGCCAGTATATTCAACACTGCCCACTAAATCTGTCCTCGAGAAGGCTACACAGCGAGAAGCAAAGGAAGTAACAGTCCATTGGAGATACTCGGTGGGTATATAAATATATGTATATAGAGATATACACTGCGACAGTCCAAAGAGAGCTCTGAACATGTAGCTGCATGCAGCCACTCTGTCAAGTAGAATAGTAGCCTCATAGTCGACTCAGCCCAGCAAGAAGAGAGTCCAGGTAACTTATATCCTGAGCAATATACTGCATATATATCTTCTGTCACACTCCCAACCATAGTAAGGGGTAAAGCCGACTGTAAAAAACAATGAAGAGAGAGGAAAGCAGCCTATAATACACCATCCAAAGCTGTTTTTATTGCCTAAAGCAGTAAAGAGATGGGTAGAAAAGACAAAGGAATGGCTGGATATGGAAAAAGAAAAAAGGCCAGCCAACGACAGACTGAGAAAAGACTGAGAATGCATGGTGATGAGCTTCGCATGCATTCAGGACAGTTCTATATCTCCATCTTGTCTGGTGTTTGGCTGTGAAGTTGATCATCACGGTTCACGTGAGTCAACGGCTGTAGAACTCGGTGAGGTTGAACAATGGCATTGCATGCGATCAACAAAGAAATAAGTCGATACGAAGATCATCAATTAATGCGATTCTTAACACAACTGAGCTATAAGCCGTTTGAAGCCGACTCATCGCGCGCCCGTCGTTTATCCCTCTTTTTTCCCTCGCGCATGCAGCGGATGAGATGGATCAGCGCAAGAGGCATTATTAAGATGATCAAAGAAATGGTTCGCCCGCAGCAAACCAGCCGTTTAAGCGGAGGAAACATCCAACGGACATCTCTTCTCCTAGTTCTACTCTGTAAGCGACAAGAGTTATCCTCCTTCTTATCCAAGAGAGTCGATTCCCTCTGGCCTTTTGCCTCCTCGTATCTCCAAACCGGTCATTTACTATTACCTACCGAATACTACCCTAACCACCACCCTAGTGCGGGCTATCCCTGCCCCTAACTCCAGAGAGGGACAGTCCCGGCAACGACCAGAATCCTCCATAAACCTGGGCAAGTTCCCTATCTGTCCCCCTGGTACATGCAGGCCCTGCCCACCCCCAGCCCTGGATGGAGTACGTGTACGTACGGATATGTCATTTCCACGTGTGCGTTTCCAGTATCGGTACATCCGCTAATTAGTTCTAGTCTACGAGCTAGTCTGTTCTCCTCTTTTGTGGTTCGCTAAAATAGGGTGAGAGCAGGGATTACCGAGGTTAAGAACCGAACAGACTAATTATTTTTCTCTCTAAAAGTGGGTTGGGCACAAGACCTTTTGGCGTCCAACAAGAACTAAGAGGAAGAACTAAAGAACTAGACTAGTCGAGTGTTGAGTGTTGAATATTCGGTGAGAAAACTTATACGAACCTCAACTGCTAACTATTGCTTTAGTTTAGTGTGCGTTGGTGGATGGACTAGTCTAAGTATGTGGTTAACTGTACACATGTGAATGCGAAAACAAACAGGATGTAAAGAAACAGTTAGATGTCAAGAGATAAGAGAATACATCGCAAGTATTTGAGCTGATCACGTAAATCCTCAAAGTGGGTGGTGGAATCAACATATAAAGTTCTGGAAGATAGATAATCGTATTTTGTCATGTGTATAATGCTGGGGAAGAGGCGAAAAAAAAAAAGTGGGACATAAGATATCGTGTCATTTCCCCTCGTATGCTGTCATGAGTGATAGAAAAGAAATAGAAGCCAGATATACAGGTAAATGCACAGTAGATAAGACGGGACATGAAAGGGGACATGAGAGAAAGGGGTGGGAGATTGGAACAAGGGCATGTTTGTTGGAGAAACTCCGTAGGGCAGAAGAGTCATTGAGAGAGCAACCGGACAGAACGCGCATACATACATGCCCGTTGCAGGCATACGACACTCCCCCCCCCTTTTTTGCTGTGATAAGGAGGGGACACACGGGAGAGAGGGGCGAGGTGGCAGGGCGACGGTGCGACTGGCTAGCTGGGGATGGGATGAAGTTGGGGCTCTGCGTTCCAATCATAAACGCAGAAGCAGCAGCAGCAAGGAATGTTTGCATTTTTGGCGATCGCGCTAGCGCATTGCCAAGGTCAATGTCGGTGGATGTCCACACCCCGCAAAGGAGATAGACTGGCTGAGCGAAAAGAGGTATATAAATCCCCCCTTCAACCCGCCTTTTTTTTTTCTTTCGCTTTTTCTTCTTTCTCTGACTTTTTTTCTTCAGTCCTCAAGCTTGAGTGGAAAGGTGGAGGCGGGAGGTGGAGGTCAAGTGGAGGATATCCAATCTTTACAGGAATCCTGACTCCGTAAGCAGCCTATGAACACACGAGTCAGCCAGTTTGTCCCAAGGAAATAAGTAAAAGTCAAGAGAGAGAAAACAGTAATAATCTGGAAAGAATAAACCCGGAAATAAATGAACCAAATATAGCCATAGGAAAAAAAAAGAACAAAGAAAACATGTCAGGGTATATTTGCATCGCCTGAACCAACATGCACGGCGCAACCAGAAACAGAAATAAGAAAAAGATCCCTAAATAGAATATTCAACGCCAAAAAAACCTAATGTTTTCTGCCTGCTTGCCTCGCTAATGGGGGTTGACTACGAAGCACCCCGGCAGCAATCGCGTACAAAATAATCTCGACACAGATTGGAGTATAGAACAGAAAACAAAGAAAAAAGAAAAAAAGTAAACACCGTAACAGACAAATTTATGAGGGATAGCAATCTAGCTCAATGCACTGAGAGTGCATACGCAAAGATGGTTGGATCGTGGGATTTGGCATACCTTGCAATCTTCTCATCCTCTCGCTCTCGTGGCTCAATCTCCAGACTCCGGTCGTACATCTGGTGCACGTCTCCGGCTGCTTGCATGTTGTTTAGAACATAGTCCTGTAGCTCTGGAACAGAGACGAGCTGGTACAGCGCATTCTGATACTGTTGTATGTCGCGAATTACCTCGGCGGTTTTGGATCGTTTATTGAAATTTATCAGGTCAGAGGGCGTGAGTGATGGGATGCCGTCTTCAATGAAAGTGAGATCGGTCAAGTAGACACCTAGATACATGAGATTAGCTGTCGGGATGGAACGCGCAAAGGGCAAAACTATCGCATGATATTCTTACCAAAGAAGGGTATGCATGGGGGGTTTGCTAAGTGAAGTGACTCGCGATATTCTCCAAAATTCTTCGTGCTGGCCATTAGTTTGCGCATGGCTTCTAGGGTCGTCGAAGTCTTCTGGCTGACTTGAGCCCAGGTACGGCCAAGTCGATGGATAGGCGCAGTTCCAAGGGCAGAGATGATGGAAGTCAGAGTCGAGAAATTATTCATCTGTCGACATTTCTATACCAGCGGAGATAAATTGATTAGTGATGATGTGATTGTAGTTGAAAGGGTGGTGGAAACTCACATCGGCTACAGAGACAAAGTGCTTGATAACCACAACTCGCCTCTTCACGTCTGACTGAGTCAATATCATTTCCGCAACCCAGTTTGTAAGCTGGTTAGAGTGTAGAATCAGAGCCTTGACATTTGCGGCCGGGTCCGGCTCGTCGGGGACAAGCTTCTTCTGCCACGTCTTATTCAGACATTCGCTGGGCTTGATCTTTGCATAGAGACGAGATTCTATGATCGTCAACTGCCGGGCAAATTCTGTGGGGTCGATATCCAGGAATTTGATCTTCTTCATGTTCTTGGGGGTGATAGGCGTAGGAGCATTGGGATTGACAGTCGGCACCAGCCGTTTAGCCGTGGTATCTTGACCGCGCATTCGCTGATCAAGTAAACTGAGAAGCTGTGAAGTGCCGGGAATTTTGGTGGTTGATACAGTATCTTTGACAAAGGCATGAATCCGCCCTAGGAGCCGCATGCTTTCCTCGTCACCTGGCTCCATCCAATAATTTTCAAACCAGCTTTTGAGAATACTGACAACTCGAATTCGGATGGGAGCCTGCTTTTGGTTCGTCCACGTCTCAAGCTCCTCTTTGCTGAGGCCAAATGGCGGTTGCAAGGTAAACCGGTGGACTAGCATCTCGAACAATTCAGACGCGGTAGTGAAGGACTGATAGGTGAGGAGAAAGGTATCTTTGAATGAAGGGTCGAGCTTGTCGTGTCGCGTAAGTTGCTCGACAAGCCCGGCCAGCGTGCCGCACTTTAGCTGCGGGGTATCAGATTTGTTATCATAAAAGACTTCTGCTTCATGGTCCAGCTTTAGGAAATATGGAGTGCTGTCTTCGCTAGGTTCTCGCGGCAGAGGCTGCCCAAAGAATCTTTCCGCCTTGTCCATATTTCGCTGAGGCTTCCCTAGTATGGGATCTTCATCCAGAGGGTGGGAAGACGGGATTCCGATCGACTCCGGCGCAAGTCTTCTCACATCGGAATCCGCTCGGGTTCTTGTCGCTTTGTGCGGGCTTCCATAGTTGTGCGGAACCAGCTTGTTGGTTCCGGCTTCGTCGGGAGGCGATTGTTCCATGAGTAGCGACAGGGAAAATCCAATCTGCGACATGTATTTATCCAGTTGACGAGAAGCCGATCGAACGTTGTTCAATCGTGTCTCTAGAGGGTCGGTTCGTAGCTCAGCCCATTCATCGCTTAGGGGCGATGAAACAGCTTGACAGGTTAGTACTAGGTCGGCAATGCCATCGTATACTCGTTGTTTTTGAACGCTAAAGTCGGCTAGCTGTGGGTTCTGGAAGCTCGAGCCCATGGGAGCGAGATCAATTGATTCGACCAGAGATATCCAGGGACGAAATCGTTCGACGATCTGGGCACCGGCGGCACAGACGGTATCGCTGATACTGTTGTGCCTATTGGAGGAGACCACCCTATCCTTGACGGAGAGCTGTTCCTCTAGCTGACGAGAACTTGCGGCCAGCATCTTGCGCAGTTCGTCAATTCGCTCCAGGAGAGGCGCATCAAGCGGCATGGACGGTTGGTCGTGGGGTACATCTTGGTCGAGGAAGGCGGTTGGGTCCTGTCGCGAAATGTTGTTGTCCTGCCAGTGCCCTCCCATGGAGCTTCCGGCAACAAATCCAGGAAGCAGACGGCGAATGTCCTCACCCTTTTGCTGCCTTGCAACGCTGACATAGCCGTATACACCATTGAGGACGCCTTCGGCCTCGTGGAGACACTTGTTGGCGGAATCGGCGGCGGGCCAGTCGGCAGCAGCGATATGTGAGGAGAGGACCAATTTTGAAAACTTGGACATCATGTCGCGGAAATGTGGGTACAAGGCTTTGTTGGTGGAGAAGATGGAAGGGTTCCCGGAGTGGTTATCGGTCGTGTTGGAGCCGGCGGCGAGGAGCATGCGCAGGTGATCTGAGATATCTTCGGCTCGGCTAACATACTGAGAACGGTTCTCGTCAAGGATGGCTTGTCGGTATGCATCTATGGCGCTACGCATATCTTCAACGAGTGTGTTCCAGGTGATGGGTGGGCGCCTAGAGATGTCGTCTAGGAAATATCGGGGGACGGAAGACGAGACGGACAGGCCAGCTAGCCGATCGGTATTGTTGGAGTGGATCGAGTTGGAGGCACCCATGATAGGGATGGATTCTGCGGAGGTGGTGGTGAAGGATTTTGGGGAGGCGAGAGAATCCTTGCGGGCGTGGGCTTTTGCGATGGGAGAGGGGTTTGCCGAGTCTAATGAAGTTGCAGGAGAGACCCCATCAGATAAGAACGACTGCCGGCGGCGCGACATGGAGTCATTTGATGGCAGGAAAAGGGAATCACCTTCGGCCTCCGAAGCAGAACCATCATAGTCATCTTCATAGCGGTCGATACCGCGGGCCATGAGTTCAGGGGGCGGACGGGTCTGGTCGGGCACGAAGAAGTTGGAGCGATCTCGTGGGCCGGACTCGTTGGCGGAGGTGGGCGACTCCAAGGGCAGTTCCATTGTGCTATAGCCAGTCAAGGTGTTGTAGTAAAACAGGCGACCGTCAGCGGTGGCTTGAGGGATCCAAAAGGCAGCCTCCTCTTGGTCGACGGGTTTGTTCCCTTCGATGGGGAGAATGGGTGCGTCGTCTTTTTGGTTTCCAGTTAAATCGAAGTCGCGGTCATGTTCAGTAGCGTAGTGGCCATCTTCGATGCCGCCGGAGTCGACGACGTTATTATGATGATGATTATTCGTTGTGTTATGATTCTGGTTGAGGAGTTCCTGTTCGATGGCGGCGACTTCTGGTCCGGGAACGACTGCGCAATAGTTGCTTGGGAACCAGCCGCGGACGTCGGCGATGACACCGTCCCACCAGCCAGTCTCTAGCTGGTTAAGGACCTGGATGATGTCGCCCTGGCGAAAGCTCAAACTTGTGTGATCGTCTGAAGTGTAGTCGTAAAGGGCTCTGACGTAGAGGGCGGGCAGGACCTCATTTGAAGCGTATGCCCCTGACAAAGAAGAGTTAGAACCATAAATCAGGGCAAAGGGGAGAGACAGAGGGGTAAGTACCATCTTCTGCGACGCCGTTATGATTGGAATAGCCATCAGCAGTATGGCCCCCCGACATTTTGGCTATTGGTATAGCAGGGAGGACTTTTTGACGAGTTGATGGAGATGTAGAGGAGGCGAGAAGGAGGGAGCGGGTGGTTTGTTAGGGGCAAGTCACGAAGGGGCGAAGACTCATTGCTTGGCGGTGGGTTGCATGTCGCCTCGTCGATGATAGGATAGATACTGGCTGATAGACAGACAAGTAGATATATTCTGATAGAGCAGACGAGAGAGAGCGAGCGAGAGAGAGTGAGTGAGAGTGTAGATGTAAGAAAGATAGACGAGTAGAAGAGCGAGACACAAGGAGGAGACGGAGAAGAGGGAGCAAGGTTTGGGTCAGGGTGGGATCCGCGGCAAAGTCTGGACTTCGGTACAGCGATGTGATTGTAGAGAGATGGTGATGTTAGTGGTTACTGGTGATGATGTTCTACTCAGATGTTCTATCTGGATGTCTACTCTAGATGTTCTACTGTTCTGGTATACTCTGTAGAGTACACTGATAGACAACACAGAGATCTTGATGCTGACCTTCCAGGCTAGCCATGCTCGCTTAACCCACACAAATCGATGTCCAGCCTCCTCCGTACATTCATCTGTTCTCTACATACATATGTGATCTGTATCTCAACACGTTGATCAAGGATACAGGAGGTGGTATTACTAGCCTCGACCAACCCGGACTTGAAACGGCGGATACCACCTAGTTTGATTATCATCTTGTGTCTCTCATATGTAGGTACTCTACATATAAACATAATTATTCTGTGTTGTCCTGGCGGTGAAGCGCACTCCACCGGGCTACATGAGTCCAGACTGTTGAGTACGATGCTGTTTTTCTGTATGTCTTTCCATCTCTATTATATATTCTATTCTGTGATGTTATATACTGTCTATTTCTATATTCTCTATCTCTATGTATTCTGTACATACAATCCTCTCTATACTCCGTCCCTACACACTCTTCTTACCCAAACATACCATACAAGTACATACTTACATACCAACATACACAATATGTGCCTGGTGGGGCAGGCCGTGGGGCGTACGCATACCGTACAATACGTGTATACTACGTATCTCACAAAGCGTCTTCTGATCCTATTGGAAGACGCGTGCGGGCCGGAGAAAAGTATTTTTTGGAGGGGTTCCAACACGCGGCGGGGCATACCGTTACCATACCCTTACATACACACCGTACTTGTTTGTATGTGGCCCGGCAGGTCCAGCCACGTATACAAACAAGTACGGTGTACAGTACAGTGCCCCTCTTACTCTTCTTACTTTATTATTACACCCCTCCGTATTACCGTACTGCCACTTCTGCCACGTCCGCCCGTCTTTGTCATCCGCCCTCTTTCTCTCTCTCTCTCTCTTTTTTTTTTTCTTTTTCCTCCTTTTTTTTTTGTTTTCCCCTTCAAAACTTCATCTTCATCTTTTTCTTCTTCATCTTTTCTCTTCTTCTCTTCTTCTTCTGCTTCATCTTCATCTTCTTCATCTCGATTCTTCATTCCTTTCCTGCTTGTTCGTCGTTGTTATTGCGTTCCTCGACTGTCTACCGTTCAATCCAACCACCACCACCCTTTTGCTCCGCCTGTGGCTGGACCGTCTTTTCACCATCTTCTTCATCTTCCCTCATCATCACATAACAAGGGATGAACTATCGACAACAATCTCAACTTCCTCACCCTTCGCCTCTATCCCAGCCTCGACCTCATCCTAATCACCATCAGTGTCAGCGTATATCCTGATCTTTTGTGTGTGTCTTTGTGGCTTCTTTCCCGCCTCTTTTTCACCCCCTCCCCCTCTCTCTCCTCCCCCCTCCCTTTTTGCCATCTTAATCCACAATGGCTCCCGCTGCCTCTTCTGCGCAGCCAAAGAAACCAGCTGCTGCTCCAGAGAGAAAATACAAGTGTCAGTTCTGCAATCGTGCTTTCAGTCGCAGTGAACATAGAAGTCGACATGAACGTTCTCGTAAGTCTAGTCCTGTAGTTGAACCAAAAAAAAAAAAAACCAACAACAACAATAATAAAACACCACCTAACCAATTCATAGACACAAAGGAAAGACCGTTCAAGTGTTTAAAATGTCGCAGCACCTTTGTCCGAAGAGACTTGCTCCTCCGTCATGACCGTACCGTTCACGCCAAAGATGGAGGTATACCGCTTGTTGCCGAAGGTCGTCGTCGAGGTGGTGCCCAAAAGGCCGCCGCCGCTGCTGCTGCTGCTGCCGCTGCGGCTACTACTGCTGCTACGTCCGCTACTGCTACAACTACCACTGCCGGTCCGTCGAAATCGTCCGTCACCATCGACCCGTCTGCCCTGGAACATCTCGAGGCAAGCAGCGACGGTATGGTGGATATTGAGACCGCGGCCATGTTGATGACCGATTTCCAGCACAAGGCCGCTGCCGCTGTCACCTCGCAACCCCACCATGGCAGAGACACTCCCGATCCTGCGTACTCTCCTGATCGCCCCGTATTGCTTGGTCCCTCTGTCAGTTACCTATCGAGCAATGCCACGTTGCCCCAGATGCCGTGGGACACGTTCATCTCCACCGGGGACGTCAAGTCACACTCAATGTCGTCAAGCCTCACTTCTCAAGACACTCCAGGCTCTTCGCAACAACAGCGACCATTCGCGCACCATCAGCATCATCATCTTACCAGCTCCAGCGTGGACCGAAGCAGTTCTTCAGACAACAACATCACTCCAGCCCTACATTCGTTGGTCCACTCTCTTCCGGTCTCTGGCAACTCCACCCCCAACGCACTCTCTCCGTTTCCATCCATGACGGGGCCTGTCTCGCCGGTAAACTACCGCCGCTCCCCCGGTCCTAGCCAGACCCTCACCCAGCCCAAACCACCACAGATAGCGGATGATGCAGAGAGGCAGGTTATTGTTGATCGAGTAAAGTCAAGTGACAGTTCAAATGCGTTGCCTGAAACTTTCAAGCTCCCATCAACCGTGGCTATGAACCGGTATCTGTTAACGTATTTCAACATGTACCATCATCACTTGCCATTCTTGCACCAGCCTACTTTCTCCCCGAAAGATACTTCTTCTCCGCTGCTACTTGCTGTTCTGTCTATCGGTGCTCTATATACTTTTGAAAGAGAAGATGCCTTCATGCTCCATATCGGCTCTAAAATGCTCGTCAACCTGTTCTTGCAACATAAGGATAATTTTGATTCCAGAAAATGTCCACTGTGGGCCATGCAGAGTACTCTTTTGAACATGATCTTTGAAAGCTGGAGTGGTGACCCCAAGGGCCTTGAATGGACCTGTTCCATAAAATCTCTACTTGCCAACATGGTCGCCGGAAATCGATATCAACTAAAGGTTCGCATCGATGCTCGTGGAGGTGCAATTCCAAGCCATGATGAATGGGTCGAAGATGAAAGCTGCCGCCGGACTTACTACGCGGTATACATCTTCTTTGGCATGCTCAGCTTGACCTTCAACCATACGCCTGCCATGACCTTCAACGAGTTTGACACGCTCGCCCTGCCCTCCTCGGAGTCGCTGTGGAACCTCGACGTGTCGGATGACTACTCTTGGCGCCGACACTTTGCAACCTCCAACATCGTCACGGTCCAACATGCTCACGACAGCCTACTTCGCGGTGAACCCGTGCGATACAGCGCTTTTGCTACCCGTGTCATGATCAACGTCCTGTTTTTCGAAGTATGGTACCACAAGCGAACCATCGAGGCCCTCCAGGATGTCGTCCTGCAATACAAGCTCCGCCTCGCCATCGATACCTGGGAGAAGTCGCTCGACATTTGCGAACCCGAAACCGTCGTGGTGCCGGTAAGCACCCCCCATAAATGCCATCCCCTCATTTTCAACTCCATGGCAGTCTACCGAAATACCCGAGCGCGACTGGAAGTCGATCTCAAGTCCATCCAAGAGGCTTTGCGCTACCATTCGTCATACGAGGTAGCCGCCGCCATGACCGTCGCGCGAGAAAAGGTGAAACGATCTCAAGAAATGAACAAGGTCGTCCAGCAGTGCTTTGAATGCATTGAAATAGCTGCTGTTCAAGGGCTCAGCTGGGTTGCAACCGCCTCCGCGACCAACTGGAGTGTTGAACATCCTCTTTGCGGCATGGATATGATGGTGATTCTGAGTCTTTGGCTCTATCGCCTGGAACATGACGAAGAGCCTGCTACAGAGGATGAATTAGCCTTGTACCATAAGATAAGGAGTCTGTTCAACAACGAATCGGTAGATCAGTATGGCAAGTTGTGCTCCACCGTTGCGCGCGTGTGGGGTAACATTCTCGACGGTGTTGTCGTCTGGGGGTAAGTTTACCATCATTTCATCCATCCCTTTATTTGCTCCCTACTGACTCGATATAGCATTACCAAACTCATGGGAGAATCTTTCAAGCTTCACTCCCAAGCTTTAATAGGCTATGAGGACTCCGTAGCCTCACCCTCTGAAAATACTCTAGAGCCAATGCCCACCAAAGGTTTGGCCAGCGTGGGTACTGCATATTGACTCCCACGCCACTCCCACTAAATATGCTTGATATATCCGCAATATTTTCCCGACTTGCTTTTGCTTTTTTTTTTTTTTTGTTAAGAGTTTTTGCCATCTGCTTTCAACCTAGATATCTATGCTTACAGGGTGTTTTGTTGTTAGGTTTCGGGAGCTCTGGTCGTTATTCTTTCTACATGCATTTTCGGCTTCCCTTTTCTTTTTTCTTCTTTTTTTTCCTCGCTGGAAGCTACTAATCTTGCATATTTTCGCTGATTTCTTTCTCTCTCCTTGATCTCTACTTTACCCTATTCCCATTTCTTATCTCTCGTTTAATGTTTTTGGAGCGTCTGGTTTTGATCTTTTGGATTTTCTCTCCTTTTTTTTTATATCTCTGGAGCGGGTACAGGGAGAGGAACTGGTAACTGGAAGGGTGGTTAAGGTGCTCTTCATCCCAACTATACTCCCTTCTACAATACCCCCCGCGCCTCTCCGTCTCATCTCGTTCAGCAATTTTGGGCTTCTTTATTTTTCTGTCCTTTCCTCGTCAACCCTCCACCCCCCTTTTCCTGGCCAGCCCATTCCCCCGTCTCTAATCATCCTTTGTTCGAGACAACACACAGGAGTCTGGTCTGGTTGCTCTTTCCGCGTCTAATGGGTTTCCTAGCCTTTACACCAGCTGGTCCTGCGTGTCTCCCTCCCAACCTCTACCCCTACATCTCACTCTACTGTGAATCGTTTTGGTGAATACCTATTCACCACCACATCACTCCGGGACCACTGCCTTTTTAATTCTCCTCTCTGATCTTTTTTTTTCGCGTGCGCGTCTTCCTTTCGTTTACTAACCTGATTTACACCAAACCCTCCAGCTCAGCCCAAGGGCTGAGCCAGTCATTCATTTAAATTTTGGAATTTCCTAGTCTCTCATTGCCTTTGATTTATTGATTCTTATCTATTTGTTGCCTTGCTTCGCTTGTCGAGTCTCGTTGCGTTGCGTTCTTGCATAGAGCTTTATACTCAGTTCTTGCTTGCTTTTTATTTTTATTTCTTATATATCCCATTTCGTTCTAAGCCTATTTTAATATTTCTTTTTTCGTTTCCTTTTTACTTGATCGGCTATCTCCCTGCGTTATTGCTTTATCTGCATTCGAGTTTGCGTGTTCTGTTTGCTCTAATCCTTTTGATCTCATCTCATCTCCGCCTCAATATATCTAACTATCTAACTCTATATTTATCTATCTATCTATTTATATCTACGTTTCCGCGAGTTCGCTTGTTTATTGCTTATTTCTTTTTTGGTTTCCTAATAATCATCCTGTGTACAATATTGATTTGGGCTTTTTGTAAGTAATATAAAATCACGAATATAAAAAAAATAATCATCGTTTTTGGTGAATCTACTCCTGTGTCCTTTTATATACTGTAGATATTCTGGTCCCAGTGTAAGATGCCCTCGTCAGGCGTAATATACACCGGCTCCAGGCCCTGCTCGCCCTGTATCAGCCCGCCGTCCTACCCTTCCTCGAACACTAAACCTGACTCTAAGGGCAACGGGCTAGGCACTAGCCCTCTAACAACATCCCATGCCTCATCCCGAATCATCCGCCTCTGTCTCTCCCTTTCTCGCCCCATCTTCGCCCTTCCCATCAACTCCCTCAACACGCCCCCGTTTCCCGCCTCCTTAATCCCCGCCTCATTCCTCGAAAACGCACCCTCAACCACGCCCCAAGCCCGCGCAATCATCCCGTCATCGTTATCATAATCATTATCATTATCATACCGACTACAAAGCTCGGTAAGGAGGAAAGCAAGCGGGAAGAATTGCAGGTATGCGCTTAATAGCCACTTCCACCGATGAGCCTGCGGCTCAGCGTCGAGACGGGTCGGGATATCGATTATCTCCATCGCTTGGACGAAGAGTGTGGTAGATGTAGGTTGCTGATTGAGATGGATACGGTCATGGCTGTGGGGGTATATCTTCAATCGAAGCTCGGTGATAAGAACGTGGGAAACGTGCTTTGCCAACCAGTGGATGGGAAGTGTATCGTTGCAGAATTGGATGTAGGTGGTATATACCTCCCTTTCACACGCGTTTATCGCGCACTCCTTCTCGGATGGGGATAAGGCGTTGTTTGTATTTGTATTTGCTATCATCTGATCTGTCTTGGATATCTCGAATCTTACGAGGCAGAAACTTACCTCTGTCCAGCCTGTGCGGGATAGGAGGGGAGGGGAACCTGTCATGTTCGGATGGAGATCGGAGTCGTTCACGTTCAGAGGGAGATTGGGCGTGATGATATCGTCGCTGGTGGCGGTTTGTATCTCTCGGTTTATCCCGTGGTCTTCAACGGCTCGTCGGTCAAGGTACCAAAGCTGCCACCACAGCCGGGTTCGTAGCTCTTTTTCAAACGGTGATAATTTCATGGTTAGAGCCGTGTTGTTCAGCCGTCTTGCTAGGCCAGTTAGAGCCCATGTTTCCTTTGTATTGTCCGTCTTGTTGGTGAATGTAAGATAGAGCGTGAACGCCTGCAGTGTAAAGATATCACTCGACGAGAGGAATTCCGCGCGCATCAGAGCCCGGTATGTAGCTGACCGATAGACCATTGCGGCCGTGGCCTTGGACATGGAGAAGCATCTTTCAACCTCTTCAGCGCCGAGGCTACAGATGGACGAGAAGTAGATGGCGAAGAGGAGGGCTTCTTGGCCTTTTGTAAGGGGTGATTGTGATGGTGATGTTGATGTTGCTGCCGTTATCTTTTGAAGAAGTACTTGGACCGTTGGTTTGTGGATGACTTTTGCCAATGGGTCGACATTCTCCTTGAATACTTCCCAGCATGCACGAACCTGGATGGGGTGAAGATAGAGTGATGCGAGGTAGTCAAAGGGTATCTGGCTGGGTAGCTTGGGATTGTCCGTAACTGTTTGGAATATAGGACCGAATATATCTGGCATTGCTGGAGGTGACAGATAATTCAAAGATCCGAAGGTGGAAGAGTGGACGTGATGGCTTCTAGGCCTCTTCTGCACCATTTGGTCATTGATATGCAGTGATGACTGGCCTGCGTTTAGTCCATGCTGCTGGCTCTGTTTGATTAAGCTGATATTGTCATGGACCAAACCAGTCAGCTCATGCACTGCTCTTTCGAGCTTCTCTAACCTCTCGTCCACCGACGGCGAGCTGTTTTCGCCAGCGGCCGCATCGGCATCATCAGGAGTGGGAGATGCTGTCCCCGTCGCCGGCTTGCCTTTCCGCTGTCGTCGACATCTCCTAATGGGAGATGGAAAGACGCATGTCTGAGACCATTGGATGCAATTCTTGCATGGTAGGTTCCTGTCACACTTCACCTTGCGAGTGCGGCAGGGAATGCAGGATTTGGGCTTCAGGACCAACGGTGCTGTACCTGACTGTTGCAGAGCCATACTCCTGCTTCAGCCACGAGGGTGAGATGACAGTTGTCTGGAGAATGGAATTATGCATTTCTCGGGTTTCTCGGACATTACCAGCTCGAGATAGCTATCCCTTTATAGTCCTTTGTCAGACCTGAATTGATACGAGAAGAGTGTGTGGTCTTGGGTATATACGTATCTCGTGGCTGTGCCGGAAATCTCGCGTTTCTCGGTGTTTTTCTATGATGGTTGGAGCAGATATTCCACCTATAAGATCGAACGAAGAGAACTACGCGTCAATCATATAAAGGTCTTTGCCATCTCTTGGGACCCTTAGGATGCCTTCATCAGGATACAGCTGATCCTTCATTTCTTGGGTCGAGCTTGGCTGGACGGTCGATCCTGAACATGCCTTCATGCATTGGAACCATCAGTTGCATTCCTCGACGAGAGGGGATTGACCTGCCATCCAGTCTAAAGCTTTAAGAATATCGATATTATATCCTTCTTGAAGCATCGGAAGCCGCCATAGAATTTCAAGCGCGTGCGATCGTTCAACTATCACGCGTCTCGCGGTATTCTCAGCTTTCCACACGGAAACAAGAGGGCCATGCAGATGTCTCTATCTCTAATTTATCTCAATGCCAACGCGTAGTATTGATTTGATTGATATTTTCCCCCGTTAGCCATGATGAAGACATCCGCGATGCTGTGGCTGTGTGCGGGAAACTCGCATTTCTCGGTGTTTCAGGGGAAACTGTGGACAAACTCGACGAAGGGCTCTATTCGATTGCCTATGACGCTTCAGCCGGTGGTATAGGAGTCGACTATTTAACAAGATGATGCTTCGCAAATTGAAGCAGAGGATGGCAACTGTCATCGTCTTTGTCGGCCTACTCAAGAGCTTGATATCTTGTTGACTTCTCGAGCTACTCTTTCGTCATGACCAGCCCAATCATTAATGCAGCAGCATTCTTCTCCGTCTTTGGTATGCTAAATATATTCTGAAGGCCTAGCATGTGCCAGCTAACTTCTTTGCAGCCTGTCTCATCCAGCATGCCTCTGCAGAGGTACAATATCACAATCTGCATCTCATGCCCTCGTATGCTACGGCACATGGGGTGACAATGGGGCTTGCTTTTGTCGTCTTCCTACCCATTGGAGCCATTTTGGTCCGGACCTTGAGCTTCAAGAGAGCTCTATGGATACACGTCTCGTGTCAGCTTGTCGGCATCATCCTCATGATTGCCGGCTTAGCCACTGGTATCCGCATGGTTAATATATTGGACAACGTATGTGGGCCCATAAAGATGCTACCTCCCAACCTTGCTGAGTGATGGCTTATAATAAACTCTTTGATAGTTGAGCGACACGCCTCACGCCATATTCGGCCTCACCGTTGTGTGTCTTTTGCTGCTTCAGCCAGTTTGGGGCCTTATCCACCACCGCCGCTATATGAAGACAAAGGAACGTTCAGCATGGACCCGTCTCCATGTCTGGTACGGAAGGCTCTTGATGGCTCTCGGAATTCTCAATGGAGGTTTGGGTCTTTCGTTTGCTGCCAACACTGTGGCGGGGAAAATAGTGTATGCTGTTTTGGCTGGAATTGCCGGCCTCGCATACTGTTTGGTAGCAGTCATGTTTGAGGTGAGAAGGATGAAGGGTGAAAAGGAATATCCAGCTATTAGTGTTGAGGAGACTCGATCAGGGTGAAACAATATATAGCATCTGTTCATATTTCTCATTATATCATGTAAAAAGATCAAGGGGTAACTACCGAATCCGAAAACTAATAAGCCCATCATTCTTACTTCCCAATGGCCAAAAATAATCTATCTCCAATATCTCCAACACCAGGCAGTATCATGCCCTTGTCATCAACCTGTTTATCAACTCCTCCGACCCACACCTCAACACCTTCGGGCCACTCGGACGCAGCACGGTTTAAACCAGCCTCGCTGGCGATGACACAGATAAAGACGATTTTGTCCACTCCCCATTCCTTTAACGTCTGGATCGCAGCAGCAGCAGTATTTCCCGTAGCAACTACAGGGTCGATCAAGATGGCCAACGACGCAACGGCGCTGTTCGGTGAGGATGCAGATCTTTGGAAAGGTAGATTGTTGTAGTACTCTACCGGCTGGAGTGTGGTTGGCTCACGGAATAGGCCGAGATGGTGCACCGCAACAGGAGAGGGGAGAAGGGTTTGGATTGCTGGTTTTCATTCTATCAGACGCCGACACGACTTAGAAGGTCAGCTATAAGTACCTTGGACCATCCCAAGACCAGATCTTAGTATTGGAATCAGAGCCAGCTTTTCAGGATTTATGGCCTCGGCGGTATATTCGTATCCAAGCGGGGTTTCTTCCTATGTGAGGTATCAGCGTCATGTAAAAATTGAGATGCATAAGCCATGCACTGCTTCACTAGTTGTTGAGGTGGCATGCGCTCACCTTCCCGGCTGGAACAACTTCTAGATTGTTGGCGAGTGCCTCACAACCAATGATGGTAGAGATCTCCTGGACCAAGGAGTTTGTTTCTCGGGCAGATGTCTTATTCGACCGCAGCTGTGAGAGCTTTGCGCGCAGGCAAGGATGGCGAGAGACATGGACGTTGGATGGATGCATGGTGGACGGTCTGATGTAGATCTAGATATTGCTGAGATCAAGGTATACGACGGCGTGTAGGGAACTGTAGAATCAGTTCGATGATTCAGAGCATACAAGGATTAGAGCCAGCAAGAAGAAACAGCAGACCGAGTGGAAAGAAGAAGAAGAAGAAGAAGAAGAAGAAGAAGAAGAAGAAGATGCAGTTGAGATATAAACAAGAACAAGCTTAGTTAACCTTGATTGGCCCCGCAAACTCCACGCCGGAGATCACCGCCAGCAACAACATCGCCAACTACAACAATAAGTAGAACTGGGTCGATGAAACGATGGTATATTCAATGAAATTCGTATGTATAATCATGATAATATAAAAAAAATATATAGTATACAGCCTCCCTTACCCCAAGCTCCATAATAGCCCGCCAACACTGTACTCCACCCCAAAACCCAGAAATATCAAACAATAAGATGCTCCGCAACAACAGCATACCCAAGTCCATTCGCACTGTTCCCATTCCGCGGTCCTCTTGTTGAGCTCTCGCCCCATTCAGTACTCCCCGTCGGTGCAAGAGTATTCGATCCCTCGCTTTCTCCGCCGGCGGATCGCGTATGGGATTTTTCTCTTTCTCTCTGCTCAGCGGCGCGAAGGCGAGCTGAAGCAGCCAGCTCTTCACGGCGGAGAGCTTCTTTTGCAGCACTACGGCGCTGTGAAACTGCACCCAAACAATATATTAGTGACTGTTTACCACCAGAGCTTATACGGAGAGTCGTACTTTGCCAGAAATACCAGTATAACGCCATCACAACAACCGCAAAGGTCATGAATCCAAACATCAGGCCTACTTCCCTCCATATCGATTCGACGGGTGTGTATGGTATAGTGTGAATGCCATCCCAGTGTCGTTCAGTGTCTCCTTGAACTTGTGACATGATGCCTTTATTCTATGCTTCCGTCTCTTTCTCTCTCTCTAGTCGAGGTGGGACGGGTGGAATGCGCATGGGAGGAGTATTAGGAATTCGAGACGTTAGATACCTGATAGCTAGGCTTTCCGTGTCCTTCGTACCGCTGGCAGTCGAACCGGTGTGTAGAATGCGGGGTGCATCCCGATTTCAGGACCTGAAGAAAATTGTTCGGTAGGTGAGGAGTGAAAGGAATCGGTATGTAGACAAAGAAAGGCAAAGCCTCTCGCTATGCGACGGACACTTCGCAAAAAAACCGCCCCAAACACCAGCCAAGGGACGAGGCGAGACGAGCCAAGAGGGTAGGCTTATCGTCGCTGGCAACGAGGCATATGCCGGCCTTTATCACTCTTTCTTCTCCATCCTCCGCTGTCTATCATGGAGGAGTAAGACCAACATCCAACCTCTGCTCCACATCCTTGGCTCCATGACCGTTATGAGAGGGAAAGGCCATTCCCATGGATGCGCTGTGCTCGCCCCTTTGTCATGCAAGGCTCATTTTGCATCGTGGAGATGCTGGGGTGGGCTCTCAGAGGAAGAAAATATGGGTCAATCTAATGCATGAAAGCTTTAGTGGCTTGGTTCTTCGTATCCTGACGACTTGGGCTGTGGACGTCATCTTGACCATTCAAGAAAGAAATAATTTCTCAAAGTGTTTATGTTGGTGAGAGAATATATGTATCCGACATTGTAGAAATACAAATGTTGAAGTTGTAAAGAAGACCGACAGAAAAACAAACACACGCGACCTTTTCTCCTTTCTATCCCTCAGTGAAGATGTACTCCGTCACAAAATGCGCCACCCCTAGCCCAGGTACAATAAATGTCCGCTTGCAGAGAGAAAATGCCCGATGCAGATCCAAATACTTAAACACAGAAGAAGATTGCAGCAGATTATTCGATTAAACCAAGCAACCGGTTAAACAAAAAACTCTCACTTCTTCCGGCCCTTTGGCTTTTCAACCTTATCGCGGCACTCAGCAGTTCGACATCGCAGCTTCAACGAAGACAAGTCCGTCGGTTCGCTTCTCTTTTGCCCCGTTTTCGTCAGCGTACCGAGTCCAATTGATCCGCTAGATGGTTTTGGCCATTGATCTGGCACGGCGGAGAACTTCTGAGTGTACAGGACCGGCTTGCCGTCGACATGGATGGTCATTACTGGAGACATTTGTGTTTGCTGCGTTGGTTGGGCACTCGGTGGCGCATCCACGACTGCACGCTCGATTTTGAGGGCCGCAGTAGGGGTATTGCATTCGGCTACTGCGACTACAGGTGAGGAAGATGTCGAAATGGTTGTCTGAGCAGATGCAGCTTCGGTTGTACTGGATGATGCGCCTGCAAGGACGCCGGTCGAGAGGAAAGCTGTTGAAGCGAGGAGAGGGAGGGTTGAATTCTTTCGGACACGCATGATGAAGTGAGCCCTGAATCTTCCCTGGTCGCGTTATATGAGAGGCGCGATATCCAGGAGACGCGAGCAAGCAAAGGGAGGTGCGCTTGGGATTTGATCACGCGTTATATCTTGAGAAAGACGGTGCCAGATGGATAGGGACATGAGAATTCAAAGTCCAGCAGATACCAAAGCTGAGGTTGTTTGTTTGAATCTGAATGCAGGTTCAAATATTGTATATCACACTGGTGGCGCACGTGATGTCCTACATTGTGCTCCCTTGTTTATCTTCTTTGAAAACATCATGATACGCATGAGATATGCATGAGAAAAGATGATGAAAAGAGGCTTGACAACTTAGCACTCATTCATTGAGGCGATGCTTGTCCACAAAGATGGAAACTAGTGCATCCAAAGGACACTTGCGAGATATCATATCAATGCCATTGGATTTGGTTGAGAAGCTGCATGATCTCAAAACCAACGAGGTTGATGGTTTGACCTAGCCCAGCAGTGTATCTCTACCGAATGAAAGGCCCATGGCAGGGTCTTATATTTCTGGAGAAAAGAGGCGGCTTAGCTAGTCCTGGCCTCATACGCGCATCTAGGTCTTTGAAGGACCCTACAGGCAAACTGTAGCATGTCTATATCTACAACCGGCTGCCGGGGAATGCTCTCGACTCTCTTCGGGCGTGTATCATCAAGGCATGGAGATGTAACGATGCAGAAGCCCGACTGCCTACCAGGATGGGCTTTCCCCGTATTCAATGAACTGATTTGTAACTGTGAAGGCTCCTTCTACAATGTCCACTTCGTATCTTTTCAGAGGTAAGTCAAGCATTTGATATTCCAATTCTTGTCAATAAGAATGCTACTTGTGTGTAAACCAGTCAAATTGAATTAAAGCGGCCTATCGGCCCCAGTCACGATCAATAAATTGGTTCAACAGAGAGCGCATCACAGCTAATGCTGACCTCTAAGTCGAGCTGCTTCGGGGCGGAATATCTATCTTGCTAACAATATGCAGTCTACAGCTTTGCATATTCATGAACCATTGCCCTGAATAACTCTTCTCTCGGGCTTTTGGAATCTGCTCCCAATGTCTAAATTTGTACAAACTTTTACTGTATTGCCAAAGGAGCTGTTTCGTTCAAACTACGGGCCCGTAGTCCGTCTTCGAGCTCATACGTACAGACCATATGGCCCCTTTGATCTATTGACTAAGAACGGAAAAGCTATGCCCAAAATCCTGACTCCGTCAGAGTATGAATGTAGGATGAAACTACGGCTAGAATAACGTATACACAAATATCATCATGGCCTGTGACTGAGAATAGACGTTTTGTTGAACTAGTTCCCAACGGCGCATCGCTACGATCTAATACAATCAAACAACATCGTCTTGTTAGAAGTATGAAGGGAGCATTGGGTTGTGTCTTTTCTATTCCTAAGGGTATGTATGTTTCGGGAGAGTCGTACATTTCACCTGCTGCTGTTTATACTGAGGTCGGGCATGTCTAGGAACGCAAGTCCCTGATGATCTTATTCTCGTTCATGATTTCAAGGATCACTATTCTCTACAGCCTGCAAAGGAGATGTCGGTTGATGGTAGGTTGCTTGATTCCTGCTTTGTTATCGAGATGTGGACTGGATGGCTTATTATAAAGTAGAGCTGAACGAAAAGATCACGACCTTTCTGCTGGATAATGCCACACGATCCAGCAAAGAACAGTGGATGGAGATGTATCCTGGGCCAACTGAGACTATCTCTGGCGGAAAGATATAGCATGACGGATGAGAAGTACGGTTCCGGAATGTCTAGAATAGAAAACCTCAACTCCTTTTAAACGTTGATTCGGCACTACCTCGGTCAACAGCAAATCCCGCAACATCGCAACTCTGCTGTACGGGACATGAGAGTGATACCAAGACGAGCTCAGGGACCTGGTCGGGCTGCAGTAGAAGGTATACCTTTAATGGTAGAGAGACGGGAAGGCAGAAACATACAGCCCAATTGTGAACAGTAAAAACACCACAAATGTATAGGTATCGTCATGATCATATCATATTAACATTTCAGCATACAGCTAGCATTATCATTCATCAAGCAGCTTCTCCCAATCCGGTGTGACAACAAACTTCCCGCTGACCTGTGACATGGCCCATATACTCTTGTTTTCACCAGCGGTCGGGTCTGAAGCAACAACCGCATCTTGAAGGAAATCCACATCACTACCCTTTGTGAGCTCAAAGCTGACTCCTCCCCAGTCCATTGTTGTTCGGCCGGATTGATGCACCTGTAGCTTCCCGACACGACCGGGTCGGAGTGTTGTGTTTGTAGCGGTTATCGTAGCAGGAGAGTTCGAGGGGATTGGAGTTGGGAGGGCTACGGTTGTTGTTGTGCCGTCTTCTTTCTTGATGGTCACAGTGCCGGGTGTCTGCGAGCTAGATGGCTTTGTTTGCTGTTGCTGGGAAACTTCGACAACGGCGTCTGAGTCGCCATCCAGCTGTTCGGGGGTGGGTAGAACGAGGTTCGGGGTTATGGGAGGGAATTGTATTAAAAATAGGCGTCCGTTGCGATCGTATTTCTGTTGGGCTTCCTCTTTCTTCTCCCCTTCTTCACCCTCTATAGTATCCGGAGCTTTGTCCACGGTGGAAATGCTTCCAAGCGCCTGTTTCAGGTATTCAATATCCTCTTCGTGTCGGTCATACTCTCGTCGTTCTTCTTCTGTTTGGAGCTTGCTTCGTGGATCGATTACGGGGACCGTCTTCTTCGGTTTGGGCTGTTTTTCGAGATCTGCCTTGTCGCCGGCTTGTTCGTCGGTTGCAGCGGGAATATTGTCAGTTATTATCGCATCGTCATCAGTAGGCTCTGCCTTAATTCGAGGACCTTCTTCCGTCGCTGGTCTGACAGCCTTAGCCTCTCCCATAACAACATCTTCTTCCTCGTCCTCTGCCACGAATAGACTATCATCATCATCGTTTGCCTTCGCTTTCGCTTTCGCCTCTCGTCGTAGCTCCGCGGATTTGTTAGTGCTGGATTCTGTATTAATACCAATAGACCGTTCAATGTGCTCGTGTCGCTCCACACGTATAGGCCGAAGCCCACGAAAGGAAGTAGAATACTGCGTTTTCGCAGGCATCTTTCCCTTGCCAACATCGTAGTTCTCGGTGTCGGAGTCATCCGCGAGATTGATGTGATCGATACTAAATCTCGGACCAGAATCACTTCCTTCGTCTGACGAATAATCATAACCACCGCCGACATGACCTCCTCCGTCTTCCGTCTTCACTCCAAAACCACCACCCGCGCGTCTTGACGACCGACCACCATGTCTATTACTCCATCTAGGCCCAGAGCTTCTTCCGGAACCACCGTCTCCCAATGGCCCACCAGCGCCGGATCCTCCAAAAGCTCCCCTCCCACGGCCTCTTCCACGACCCCGATCACCACCCCTGGTTGGTACTTTTCTAGCCGCCACGGCCCCTGATATCCTCTCTCGCTCCCTCTCCGCCTCAAGCCGCTCCATAGCTTCACGCTCCGCTTTACTCCGCCGCGCCACGAACTTGGGCTGGTATTTGAGAACGGGCTTCGGCGTAGACCCATCTGCGTTTAACGGGACTAGGCTCCCGCCCTGTTCGCGCTTTTTAAGGGATTGAAGTCGCTGTACGGGACGGCCACGGGAGCCGGAGGCACTCCCACCGCGACCTGACCCTGAAGGTGCGGGAGTAGAGGAAGCGGACTCTGAGGTTGCGGACGGTCGCCCTTGCGCCGGAGCGCGGGGCGCAGGTGTAGGTTTTGGTGGCATTTCTGCCGGAGGACGTGAGGTACAGGGATAACAAAGAGGGCAAGGCAAGAATTATATGTGAAGTATGATTTAAGGCCACAACATAGCTCCCTTTAGGCCTTCAGTACAGCTCTCAAAACATTCTGGTCAGTCATAGATCGAGTCGGCGAGAGCTTCCACCTTAACTTTTTTTTAGATATACGGAACATATATTAACCCGACGAGATGAGAGACTAGTCTGTATTAGGAATAGTGTAACTAGATGTACTTACTAAGCAATCGTTCCTTAACGCCGACAAACCCCGAACCCGACGACCTATGCTGAGACAGCTTGATCAACTGCAAATTACCACAACTTGTGTGGCATACCCTATCAGGCTCTATTTATAGTAAGCACGTTATATTCAGAAGAAAAGTAGAGCAGCTGAGTTCAAAACCAATCGAGTATCTGTCATATGAGTAATTACAGAGCCACCAACTTCACAGCATAAAGAATATCAATCTCACTAGATGAACAACGAGGAATCAATGAACACTAGGAGATGGCAAAATAGTAGCATTGCATAGTAGTGAAAATATGGCTAAACAGCAGCCAAGTAAATTCAACACACAATAGCTCTTCGAGCAGGGAATGACAAATCCATGGTGGAAGAGGAGGAAGGAAAGAGAAGAAGGATGAACGGTGAGCCATACATTAAACACAGATTAGAACAGGAATAGAAAGAAAAGAAGAATGGGAAAGTTGGATTAATAAAGGATAGTAAGTCGTGTTGCTATGTTTTGGACAGAAGATGGGAAAAGCAGAAAATAATCGGAAACAGGTGAGGCAATTTTCTTAATATAAGAGGGATATTCGGAGTTACCAAGCGAGAACAGGGTGAATGGAGTTGAGTTCCAGCAGCAGTGTGAGTAGTGGTGTTTTGTGTGAGGGTAGAAGCATTTCAAACCGACTTGAAAGAGGACTTTGCCCAAGAAAAGCCGACGGAATATGGAAGATTTGATTGTTATGGTATGCTGTTGTGTGTATTTAAACCCCGGTGTAAGAATAAAAGCCTAGCAATAAGAAATACCAATCCGGAGATCAAACATTGAAAGGCGAATAGCGTAGCCGCACCAAGATAGTTCGATGTTGTAGTTGTTCTTGATCGCACATGTATAATATTTGCAGGCTCAGGCACACAACACGATGACCGAAGAAAAATAACGATATACTAGCGCTTTCTCTTCTTGCCCTTATCAGGAGCCGTTGCTGCAAACAATGGAACGGCTGGGATTCCTGTAGATACCGGGACAGCTGAATCACCATCGCGTTCAGGGAGATCTTTTTTCACAGGGACGCCCATATGTCGACCGTACCTGCCCTTGCGCCCATTACCCTCGTCTTCACTAATGCATCCCTCAATGCCGATTCCGGCATCCTTGCACCTCTGGCAAGGTCGCTGGCGATCACAGCCTTTCTTGCTCTTTCGGCATCGCTGACAGCGAGGTTTAGTCGACAAATCTTCCTCGTCGGGGGCCAGTTGGTGTTGGAAGTTGACGCCGGATCCGCTCGGCTTGTTTGGAGGGGGTAGGTGGTTGGATGGTGGCGGCGGAGGGGGAGCAAGTTTGCCATTGGAAAGTTTTCCCTTGCGATTGTTGGGTACAGACTTGTTCTTCGAAGCCCGGCTTGTTTTAGTACCATTCATTTGTTTGACACTAGAGCTTCTGGCCGAAGCCGCATGGCTAGCTCTATTCTTCGCCCGCTTAACGCGGTTCATATGCTCTTGGTACAGAGGATCATCATCATCCTCGTCTTTGATAGTACCATGGGCCCCGCCTTGTCGATAGTCGTCAATGCCATCGCTATTCAAATCGCTGCTCTCGCAACTGGGGAGTATCTCATCCAATGTCTTATGTTTTTTCGTCCCTAGTGGTACGCTAGAATCCCTATAGTGTCTGTGGGGGTACGCCTCTTCGTCCCCACTTGCTTCGGAGCCGTCCGACGTGGCACCCGTCGACGAAGCGTCAGCAACACCACTAAAAGCGTCGTCGACTGTGGACGTTGAGTTGCGGCCATGGGAGAAATTTGAAGCATCCCCAAGACGTATTAATTGCATTGCAACGTCTTCATCGGATATGCAACTCGCAATGGTCGGATCAGGAGTGGGAAGTACGCCGCTGTTATAACCGGAGTTGACGGCAGGGTTTGAGTTGTTTCGATTGCGAAGCCTATGCCCATGCTGAGGAGCAGTAGGGGTTGCATACGGTGTAGTAACTCCGTTATTCAATGCATACAACTTATCGTGGTTACCAAAACCTCGTGGTGATGGGAGTGCCTGGTACCCTCGAAACGGGTGCTGACTTGGCATTGCAAAGGGCGACGCCTCGAAGGCGGCACCAGAGCGTCGTTGAGGTGAGACAGACGATGTTGAGGTGGGTCGGGGCACCTGGGGAGGAGCAAATAGAGGTAACTCCTAAAGATAACAAAAAATATTCCAGTCAGCGTGATCTAAATCATATTTCGGCAAATATATACTAACCGAGCTATCGAACTTTGGGCGTTTTCTTCTTCCATCTTGAAGTATGTTTTCCATACTAATATCGGAGCTTCCGAAGTGGTCACTCCTGGCCTTTTTCGACCCTGTTATAGACCCATGACCGCCTTCACTATCACTTGGTGAAACTCCGGCGTCGTCGTTGAAGCTTCCATGGGCACTGGAACCCCGGCTTTTAAGGCCCGCCCTGGATGACTTTTGTCTGGAGGTGCTGCGACGGCCACGGGCAGGGGAAACACTTTGAACTCTTGCGACCCGAGAGGTAGGCCGTGAAAGAGGCCTTCCATGATCTAACGTCTGTGCGGGACGTGGTCCATCAACCTCAAAGGGCTCTCCGAGACTGGGTCGTGTGTAACCATCCATAGGAGGAACGTCGTAGTACGATTGCTGTGTATAGTGATCGGGATAATGATGTTTGGGTATGACACGCACGTAGACGGTCATGTTATTCTTCAAGTTCTCATACCTTGCGATTAGTGTGGTGCCATCCTGGTCCTCGAAGCTGACACCGCTCGCTGTTGTTTCGTATATACCGTAGAAATTTTTGACCGTTGTAACAATGGAATCTGTGGTATCATGGGGAAATATCTGAACCCTCATCGGAATTCTCGCCCTCATCTTCGATGATTCGTCGAGTAAGAGCTCAAAGGCAACATGTTTGGGAGTAGGGGTGGTGGGTGACTCTTGCTTGGGTAGGTAGTCTGGGGTTGTTTCATGCACTGCGGGCTGGGTCTCCAAGGCCACACTGCCATTTGTCATAAGACTAAGATCCCCAGTGGACATCGGCATTATTGCTGTCCGTTCCTGGCCCTTATGAGATAGATTTTCTTCTGTAACCTTGGAGGGATCGTTCTGTTTGTTCGTGGCTCTGAGATGCGAATTTTGATCCGATAGAAGACTATTGACTTCCATCTATTTCATATTATACGAAGGAAGGATAGAAGAGGATGAAATAGGCTGGAGGAGGGAGTCGAGTATGGTATAATTAATGACTTAGATAGTCCTGAATGGATGGGTAGATGGTCGGGTGGGTGTGAGGTGGTCGGTCGTTGATGAAACCGCAAACGCAGGAGAGAAAACTCAATGGGACGACGAGAGCTGCCTGGAGAATGAGAGAGGGTTTTCTTAGCAAAAGAGAACAAAAAATAACCAGTAAGATACTTAATTAAGCGCTGCGATGCATACTCGGTGGAAAGGGGATTGCTTCATGAAGGTAATGAAAGGGTGATGGGTGGACTGTTGGGAGGGAGCCATAGCGACTTCAAGGATGAGTCGGATGACGAATAACCGAGTGTAGAACATACCTATACTGAAAAAAAGGGCGAGAATGAAATCGCAAGCGTAGAAGGAGTCGAATGACGGCTCAAGACTGTTTATGATGGAAGTTGAAGGGATTCACGATGAACTGGATTCTGTGCTCTCTGTGCTGCTGCAGAAATGCGAGTAAGCGACCCTTTCGAGGAACAGCAGCAAATGGCCTAGGAGAAAGTGCTAACGAAGACGAAGAGACAGACGAATACATACTCAAAGCATGGCCTATACTGTAATCCCAGGTACACAGGCAAAAGATATGAAACTCTGGTGGTTGATGCTTGGTGGTTGCAGAGAAGAGAGAAGATGAGGCAGAAGAGAAGGTCGGTGGTGGGTGCCGGCTGGAGTTGCGAACACGGCGCTGGCGGTTTCACCACCAACATGCCCGCATCAGAGAACATGACCCGACCACTTGATATACATACACCCGCCTTTTTCTTTCTTACATATTTACTCTCGCGATCTAGTATATGAAACTAATTTACAAATTCTATCTGCATGGCATGACAATATCTCCCAGCGCAAAAGCAGGTAGCTCTGAGCGGATTGGAAATTACGCCGTTGAATATTCTTGCGCGCATTCATCTATAGGAGTAATAGAACGTAGTCTAGAGCAATATAATGAATAGGGAAGAGCAGGCTGCGATTGTGCATCTCTGACAGCTAACCTTCCATGTTATATCGGTGGGAAACATTGTTGGATGCGGAGGAGCGCTCCATGAGGTTACGAGGGGACCAGACTCGGCCGTCAGTCTCGACATTCCTCGGATCATGAGAGGCACTACTGAGTAACAAGGCTCTGATGCCATATTCAACAATTCTACCGTTGACCTATTTCTGACACGAAGTGTCGGGGGGGGATTGGTGTGGGTTAGCGTTGTCGCATAGGGCGTTTGACCATCCGCCAAATCCTACACTCCCACAAGATGCGAAAGGCGGGAAACGAGCGACTTGACAAGATGCCTTGTATTGGGCCCAAAGCGAGAGAGTTGACGAAAAGCAGTTGAGCGGAGAAGAGACAGGAAGATGAAACAATCAGAGTTGTTGGTTGGCTAAGATCTCTCAGCTCCTTCTGCCACGTCAGGGTAGGGTTGAAAGACCTCGTCGGTTAGCGTTCGGAAACCTTCTTGGTTTATCTTCTCCTCGTCTTGTTTTCTGCGCTCGAATCCTGGTTTTGCTGAGTTTTAGAATAATTAATGGAAATCAGTCTCAGCGCATTTCTCCCTCCTCCTTCTTTTCTTTTTTTTTTTTCGCGGGAGCAGCTGTGAGGAGTGAGCAACGACCTGCGACCAGACAAATGCTCGGAATAATGTAGATCGTTTGAGAGACCATTGGACCGTTGGCGTCAATCCCGGGCGGACGTACATACAAAATGTTAATAATAATATTAATATCGAGGGTCCCCCCCTCTTGCCATCCGTCGCAGCTTGCATTGATTGCTCTGAAAGGCGGTGGCGGCCGGTTAAGTTGGCTCTATTATTTCTCTGGCTGTACGGTATCTCCACTTTGCATGAAGTCCCAGGAAGCAGTTTCCCCCAAAAGTAAAGCATAATTTGATGGTGATAATGGTGCAGCCCGGGTTATAATAAGGATGACAAACGTGTTGCGACTGAATGCGATCCCCAACAGAAGGCGAACTTTGTGATCGCAGATAAGCGGTCAGGGCGGAATAGTTCGTCGGACAGTTCCCTTTTTTTCCCCCGTTTTCTTGGTTCGCCTGAGGAATTGCATCATGAAATGGTCTAATGTGGAGCCGATGGCCGGTTGAACATTATCTCTACCATACTCTGTACAATCTTGAGAGTTGAGATCAAGTCGAGCCAGTCGCCCAGTTATACGATATTATTATGTGAGGAGGCGGGAGGCCTGAGCGGGTTGTACGGACGAGAGAAAAGCCGAATGGGATGAAAGCGAAACGGTTCGATAGGTATCGAAGCAGAACGGGCCAGATGTGAGGTGTTCTTGGAAAAGAAAAGAACCTTGGCTTTGCGCTGGCGGGCTCGGAATATTGTATGTTGCGCGATCTTGTGACGGAAAGAAACCAACCAGACATCCCCCAAGGTTTCAGCCGGCCATCCGGAGGGACAAAGACTGGAAGCGCATTTGTTACAAGAGAAAGCCGACAATGCGCAAATGATTATATGAAGCTCACCATCAGCCAGGAGTGTTGTCGCATGCCGAATTGGGTCGGTATTGACCGGAAAGCCATGGGAAGCCGTGGGAAGCATATAGCTGCACAGGCTTGTATCGCAGACTATCATATAACTCTTTTATACACTTCATTTAACATTCTTGCTGGTCTAAAGATGTCTTTCTGGATGCTGCGATGCATTTCTTTGCGTCTTCATGAGGCTCGGGTAAGGCGTTCGGAGATCACGTGGTTTGGCGTTTCAGCGCGTTTCTCGACACGTCAAAAGGCTGGCTTTCATCAGCGATGAATAAACCACACAAAAAGGCATTACGGATTTAGAAAAAAGAAGGGTTATGTCGCATGAATAATATCTTCAATCTCTTTTAGCTATGTAACAATACATACGCTTTGTTGTGAAGAAACTGGCACAAAGGACTGTTTTATGCTGTTGTGGAAGACGTGAAGATGCTTAAAGTGTATGACGTAATAAACATAAAGTTTGGTTGCTGAGCAAAAAGCTTCCCGGAGCTTAACCCAAAACAGCCTAGCTTTGTTTACCCAATATTTACTCGCTTCTTCTGGCTTTCTGCATCCCGCCGTCTGTCTGTCTGCCTGTCTGTCTGCTCGATGCGCTGCGCCCTTTTGTTTTGATCATAACTCCAGGTGCTGTTGGAGACACACTTTTACTGAAGAACACATCGCCACCTTCATCTTTATCACCTACCCTGTGTGTCTTTGTGAGGCAGAATGCAGTGAATTGCTGGAACCGCCCTTCACGTCGCAACTTTCTTGAAAGTGCTTCCAACGACCATCAGCACCAATCAGTGTTTTCAGTGTGAATAATTCTAGATTTATCACATTTCTTTTATAGTCGGGACTTGTCTGCTGGCTTTGTGTGCCTTAGAGTATAACCAAGCCAGCCGAGTCAGCCAGCATGGATGCAAAAGTAAGGACTCTTCCCTGCAGAACCTCCCACAACTGAGCAACATGCTGATTTATATCTTTCGCCTCTCTAGCCTCAACGGCCAATGCGCACATTGCGCGTTCGCGGAGACGAGAATGCCCTGGCGATGAATCGCGCCGGGAAGACGATCCACCAACGCAATAAATCTACACCCGCCTTGTCAACCCTGGCAGGGTTTGGCCAAACAAAGGACGCGACTCGGCGCACTGCATTTGGGGATGTGAGCAATACTATCAATACATCATTGCGCCCGGCCAAGGACGATGTTTCTATCGCGTCTAAGGGACCTCTGAAGATTGTCGAGAAGCCTGTTTGTCTCGCCCGGCCAGCTCAGCGACCCATTAGCAACCAAACTGTGAAATCGAACTTGACTTACTCTGGTACATCGGCGCTCGCAGGGACGGATAAATCACAGGCAAAACCTGGAAGGGCTCAGACAAAACGAAGTAATGCCGTGTTCAAGGACCCTATACTGCAGCCAGTTACGGAAGAGGGCAACGCTGCTACCTCCCAATATGGAGATGATGCTTCCAAAGCCAATGTGATTCCCACCAAGAGACCCTCAGACTCGTCAGAACAATTACTGGAGCACCCTGTGCCTGCCCCCGACCCACCAAGGGAAGCGGTTACCAAGGATACCACGACCTCTTCTACACAACCCGTGGCTGGATATTTTGGGCCTACTGCATCTGATCCCAAGTCATCAGAGGCAGGAGTAAACGCCAAATATACCGGAAAGCCTGCTGCTATTCCCCATGTGGAAAGCGTGGCAACTAAACCCCATGCCATCCGAAAGCGCCCGAGTGACTCTACCACGCTTTCGACCCGTGCGAAGTACGATCATAACCCACACGTCCCGTCTGAACCGGAAGAATACTGGGAAGACGAGGATGAAGATAACTATGAAGATGATGGATACGTAACAGCGCGCTCGCATCGCTCGCGTAGTGATAACACAACTGGAGGTGCGACTACGGTCATGTTTCCTAAAGTCACCCAGCAAGTGAGACGCGAATTGGCATTGGCAAAGCAGATTGTTGAAGCTACCACTACTCCCGAAGATATTGAAGACGAGTGCTGGGATACGACCATGGTGGCAGAATACGGAGATGAAATTTTCCAGTACATGAGAGAACTTGAGGTACATCAGCCCCATTTCTATCTAAGAGATATTCTGACGTTTGTACTAAAATTGACCCATCCAGCTGAAACTCTTGCCAAATGCACATTATATGGATAACCAGGTAGAAATTCAATGGTCTATGCGTGCGATCTTGATGGAATGGCTGGTGCAGGTTCATAATCGCTTTTCCCTTCTCCCGGAGACTCTGTTCCTCTGCGTCAACTACATTGACCGTTTCTTGTCCTGCAAGATCGTGTCCCTCGGCAAACTGCAGCTTGTCGGTGCCACAGCGATATTCATTGCATCTAAATACGAAGAAATCAACTGCCCGTCGATAGAGGAGATTGTCTACATGGTCGACAAGGGTTATACTGCCGATGAAATCCTTAAAGCAGAGAGATTTATGCTTAGCATGCTACAGTTCGAACTCGGGTGTCCTGGGCCGATGAGCTTCCTCCGTCGTATTAGCAAGGCGGACGATTACGACCTTGAAACCCGAACACTTGCAAAGTACTTCCTCGAAATTACTATCATGGATGAAAGGTTTGTAGGAAGTCCTCCCAGCTACATAGCTGCTGGAGCTCATTTTCTGGCAAGGATGATGCTCAGAAAAGGAGAATGGGTGAGTTTCTAAACATCGGCGTAATAAAGACTCTAGCTGACAAATTTTCCACCAAAGACTCCCGCCCACGTCCATTACTCGACCTACACATTCTCTCAGCTGCATCCTCTAGCCTCACTCATGCTAGAATGCTGCGAAACCCCCCACAGACACCACCAAGCGGTATATGAAAAATACGCGGATCGACGTTTTAAACGCGCATCCTATTTTGTACAGAACGAAGTTATACATGGATATCGACTCCCAGAACTCAAGAACGGTTCTACCCTTCTCTCTACTGATCGTCGCCAGTCGAGTTACAGACGGCAGTAGATGGGTTGACGATTCCGAGTGCTGAAGCTTAGCTAAACAGCATCACATCATTATTGACTGATTATCATTCTACTCCCTAGCACCCCCTTGATGGCATTCGTTCCTTTTCTACACTTATTTCATTTGTCCTTGAAGAAAATCTTTACGAGACTAACGACCAGACGACTCTTCTTTTACATGGGAATCTCTGCCTTCTGCTCACGCGGTATGATCTGCATCTGCGGCTATTCTTCCTACTCATCCTATTCATCAAAAGTGGCACAATTTTCTTTTGTTCCGCCCGACACACTCCTTATACCCTTTCCATTATCGACTCCAATGAAGATTCCCACCGAATATGCGAGGGCACAATTTCCTTGCTTCACTTTTATTTTCATTCCTCTTGGTCTTCCCGCAATTGAATGAGCGGTATTTTTTTCTTTTTGGCATCTTATGAAGGGGCAAACGGAGGCTACTGGTTGTTTTTCCTTTCGTCACTTTTCACGTTGTATTATTGGCGCAGATACAGAGTAATTTTAATAAATGGGTATTAACAGCGATTTATTTTTTAAACTGCTCTTTTGTTCATGCCGTCGTGAAATTGATAGGTAGATGTGGCGGCCTTTCCATCGGCATCGTCGAATGCATTATCATCCACATCCAATGCAGTCGATGCTAGAGTCGTTTCCACCTATCAAACTCTACCTCTAAATGTTCCTTCAGCTTTGTGAATTTATTACCAAACTCTGCCCCGCATCTCCAGCACTTGAAATCCCGCTGTAAATACCCAGCTCGACCCGGATGCCTCCTCTCATCGTCCTCCGCAAGCGGGAAGGCATCTATCTCGACAAAAAATGGCGTGGCAAAACTATTGTAATGTTTCCTATGTTTCAAGGACGCACTATACATATCAACCGACATAACATGAACGTGCAGATGATTCATCGACGGGCCCGCATGTATCCCACACATAATCTCCTTTTCCCAATCTCGACCCGCCGGTAACTCGTCTGGCGGTGGATCAGCATCCATAGCCTGAATGCGAGTCTGCTCCTGCGCCGAGAACTGCGCGTATTTCCTACGGAGTTCTGCCGCGGCGAGTTTTCGCAGCTTGACGAGCTCGGTTCTCACTTTCGCGAGAAAGTCGGGGTCCTCGAAGGCGTCGAAGGGGTGTTGTTTGAACTTGGACGGGTCGCGTGGTAGGAGGAGCAGATGCAGGGTCGCTTTTGGGTAGAGATCGTTTATCACGACAAAGTCATCGGTGTAGTATATTACGTTGGAGGAAGGGAACGATTCAGGGTGTGCTATGTAGGGTCCTAAGCCATCGCGGCTTTTGAGCGGTTTGAATACCGAGGACTTCTGCTTTTTAGGTTTCTTTTGTGAGGATTTGGAGGACATTAATTCTGTGACTATTAGCAGAGATGATTAGGCTCTTATTCCACACTTTGATCTCTCGTTTCTCCAATTACTCAAGACAGCTCTGGGAGTGAAGATGTACAAGCGTTACGCTCTCTCTTTCCTTTGCCGGTCGGGTCTTCCGCCGCCATTCCGGGGCTATTTGGATCTGACATTTAGAGTGAGCGTGATGAGAATAAAGTGTCAAGATCTTCAGCTTTAAGTCAATAGCTTTTATGTTCTCTCTAGATGCGATATGCGATACCTCCAGAACATCCTCTGGCTTCATCGAGGCGGTGACGATCTTATCTTATCTATGCCGATAAGATAAGGATTGCTTACTAAGGTTTTTTTGCAAGCCGCCGCACTCTCGAGGAAGCGAAACGAACCATTCCAGTTTTCAGGTAACTGAATAATGGGTCCGAAAAAGGGCGGTGGGAATCGCGGCGCATCGAAGAAGCCACCTCCCGCTGAAATATCCATTGATGACTTCGTTGCGGCGGGCGACTCGAAATCGAAGTCCCGTCAAAAGGGCAAAGGGAAGAAACAGAATGCCACTGGGAGCCCAGCGACCGAAGCTGCGGCTGAGCAGCCAAAGAAGCCCACCGTTAGGTCTATAATTGGTGGCGCATCATGGACGGGTAAACTTCCTGTCAATATGCTGTCGGAGCACTGCCAGAAACAGAAGTGGGAGAAGCCTGAGTACACAATGGTATTTTGCTAGTTCTACGACCTGCCTACGTATCAATACATGTGCTGATAGAACAGACCAAAGTCGCAGATGGATTTATGTCGAATGTGATTTTGAAAAAGGTCAACGCGAAAACTAAAGAGACAACTGTTTTACCTCCCCTTCGATTGCCACCGTCGCATAAACACCTCGCTGTCCAGTCGTCTGCAGTAGAAGCACGCCACTTCGCTGCAACTTATGGCTTATTTCGAGTTTGCAGTATGCGGAATTTGCATATGATGATGCCCCCGACCTATCGCGACCTCTGGAGAGACGAATTCACCAAGTTGAAACAAGAAGACGTTAAGCAGGGGAATGGGTGGATGTATGAAGCCGACCCTTTCACCACTTTCGAGGAACGGAATGCTGCAGCTGCAGAACTTCAGAAGCATCGCGAAGCACAGCAGAAGCTTGCTGCGAAACCGAAGGAGCCCCAAGTGCAGCTTGGGCTCTCGAGTAATCAGAATAGTGGCAAAACGCATGACGGTGGTCGCTGGCTTAAAGCTCCCAAGGTCGAAATGGGCAATAAAATTCGGAGGGCGGTGGAAAATTTAGTTCGGCAACGAGCAGTTTGGAATCCATACGGGGTTAATATTGCCGGTCCTGACAAAGGGAGGATTGTAAACGAATTGGTCAAGCTTGGGTTCCGGAAGAGCCATGTTGAGGAAGCACTGATTGAATGTAAAGACAAGGAGGAGACCTTAGAATGGCTGCTGATACATGTCCCCGAGGATGACCTGCCACGCTGGAGTCTTCCTGAAGGATATACAGCTGGTATTAGCCTTGCTAGTGCCGACCTTAAGAAGGAGGGAAAACTAAAACGATTAGCAATGGGAGGACATGCAACGGATTTGTGCGAAAGCATTCTTGATAGTGTGGATAACAATGAACGCCGGGCCGCTGAAGTGCTCCAAAATATGTTAGTCTATGGTCAGGGCGCGACGCTCCAAGTGAATTCAGCTCCCAGCGACTCTGAGGCTTGGGATGAGGAGCAGCAAACGCTTGAAGCAATATATGGCACCAATTATCAAAAATTATCGGACCACGCTTGCGAAATAATATCGGACCAATCGCAAGCCGCAAAGTCTCTCACATATATATTCCAAAACCCAGGGACCGCCCATTACCCGGATGTCCCCCCTATTGTATCAATCGCGTCGAAGGAGATACCTGCGTACATACGCTTAAGCGCAACAAGGCAAGCAGTTCAGCACGCTTGTAAGGATCTTCAAGGTGAGCCGATGATATTCAACATTGTGGATTGGTTGGATGAGAACATGGCTCGCATATTGGAAGACCCTGGAAAGCTGCGCAACATATCAATTGAAACCGTGGTGCAGGCCAATAGCCTGATACCTGGATTAGCGTCTTCAAAACCAAGGCAAAAGGGTTCAAAGGGTTTGGCTATGCGTCCTGGAAATGATAGAAGTGCTGAGCTTCGACAAAAATGGGAAGCGAAACAGTCAACTGCCGAACAGGTCAAGATGCTTAACGCGAGAAAATCGCTTCCAGCCTGGACCATACAGGACGATATTATCCGCGCTGTTAATTCACGCCAGGTTACTATAATATCTGGAGAGACAGGAAGTGGCAAGAGTACGCAGTGTGTCCAATTTATATTGGACGACATGATTCGACGCAACTTAGGCGCTGGAGCAGACCTAGTCTGCACTCAGCCGAGGCGTATATCTGCGCTCGGTCTTGCTGATCGTGTTAGCGCTGAGCGATGTTCGGCTGTTGGTGCAGAGGTTGGCTACATAATACGAGGAGACTCTAAGGTACAACATGGCACTACGAAAATTACATTTATGACGACTGGTGTTCTGTTGCGACGTATTCAAACTGGCGGCGAGAGCGTGGCTGACTCCCTGGCGAACATCAGCCATGTGGTAGTAGATGAAGTTCACGAACGAAGTCTTGATACCGATTTTCTTCTAGCTGTTCTCAGAGACATTTTGAAGGTCCGCAAAGACCTTAAACTTATCCTTATGAGCGCGACACTTGACGCGGATGTTTTTATGAATTATTTTGGCGGAGATAGCCAAGTTGGAAAGATAAATATATCAGGAAGGACTTTTCCAGTTGAAGATATATATATTGACGAAGTCCTTGTGAGAACAGGATTTGACAGTGGCTTCTCATCACCGGTTTGGGGAGAAGACGAAGAGTTCACAATTGCTGACCAAAGGGGGAATTCCCTTGGTAAATCTATCCAGAGGCTTGGACAAGGGATCAACTATGACCTCATTGCGAATACTGTTCGGCACATTGATCATGAACTCGGGGATAACCCGGGTGGTATCCTAATATTCCTACCGGGTACGATGGAGATAGATCGCTGCTTAGGCGCCATGAAAGTCTTACCCTTTGCACACCTTCTGCCACTTCACGCATCCCTTTTACCGGCCGAGCAAAAGCGTGTATTTATGCAACCCCCTCCTGGGAAACGGAAAATTGTCGCCGCAACCAACGTTGCTGAGACTTCGATCACCATTGAAGACATCGTTGCTGTGATTGATACTGGTCGAGTTAAGGAGACGCGGTATAATCCCGCGGATAACATCGTGCGACTGGAAGAGACATGGGCCTCTCAAGCAGCTTGTAAACAACGTCGAGGCAGAGCTGGCCGAGTGAGGAAGGGCACATGCTATAAGATGTACACTCGCAACGCTGAACTAAACATGCTCGCGAGGCCTGAACCTGAAATTCGTCGGGTACCTCTGGAGCAACTGTGTCTTTCTGTAAAGGCTATGAGGGGCATAGACGACGTTGCAAGTTTCCTTGCGAACACTCTCACTCCCCCAGACAGCGTTGCCATCGAGGGTGCACTAGAAATGCTTCATAGAATCGGAGCCCTTGATAATGATCGCCTAACCGCCCTTGGTCGCTATCTCTCTATTATTCCTGCAGACTTACGCTGCGCCAAACTAATGGTATTTGGGGCTATTCTCGGATGCGTCGAAGCCTGCGTTACCATTGCTGCCATCTTAACCTGCAAGAGTCCTTTCGTCAGCCCAAAGGAACGGCGTGACGAGGCGAAAGAGGCCAGAAGCCTCTTTTCAGATAATGACGGAGACCTCTTGACTAATCTCACCGCGTATAACTGTTGGGTAGAAAAAATTAGGGAGCAAGGGTACCGCAGGGCTCAGTCGTGGTGCAGAGAAAATTTTCTCCTCCCTCAGACACTGCAGGATATATCATCAAACCGAGCACAGCTATTCGCATCCCTCAAGGACGCTACTATCATTCCGGCAGACTACCGGGATCCGGACTGCCAGAGTCAATGGAACTCCCATAATAGCAACAGTTATTTACTCAGGGCTTTAATTGCAGGGGCTTTCCACCCACAAATCGCTTCGATTTCATTCCCAGAAAAGAAGTTCGCGGCTTCGATGACGGGCGCAATCGAAGTCGACCCAGATGCACGAACAATCAAGTATTTTAACCAGGAGAACGGTAGAGTCTTTGTCCACCCCAGCTCTACTTTGTTCGATGCGCAGTCATTTTCCGGCTCCGCTGCTTTCGTGAGTTATTTTGCAAAGATGGCGACTAGCAAGGTCTTTATTCGTGATCTAACGCGTAAGTATATATTCCCATGCTCTCTACCAATTAAAACATACGTTTAACATTGAAAATAGCATTTAATGCGTACGGCCTCCTTCTATTCACGGGCCAAATATCGCTTGACACTATGGGTAGAGGTGTCCTTGTTGATGAATGGCTTCGACTGCGAGGATGGGCGAGGATAGGGGTCCTTGTGTCTCGTCTGCGGATGATGCTTGATGAAGTTTTAAGACGCAAAATAGACAACCCTGCGCTTGATTTTGGCAGTGATGAAGTTATTAATATTGTCAGGCATCTTGTTCTGCTTAATGGCCAGGACCGATGATGATTTTTTTGGATATGGATGAAACTGTGGACCATGCCAGGATTATTCAGGTCTACATATATCATAGAAAATAGAATGTGGATGGTGGCATATAGATGGCGTTATTCAGATGGAGAGAGCAGAATTGTGCTGAATCTTGTCGCTACACCTTGTATTGGATGCATATCATGGGGTAGCTCAAAGGGTGAGGACTGGATTGCAGACCAAGCTAGTATACAACCAGCCCCTCCCACATATGAAACTAGGCGATACTGAAAGAAAATAATATAGCTTTGTAATTGATCCGATATGCATCAACACTATTATAGAACGGAAAGGTTGAGCTGCTACCTGGACGTATCGTCTGATTTTCGCCTTTCGCCGAACGCTCCAGCGGCTCTGAATTTTAAACCTCCTTCACCCAATCATACAAGAAGAAATTTAAGATTGATGTACAAGAAAGAGTCGAATTCGATCTCAAAGAAGCGTATTTAAGCTCGAGCCTTTCGCCCACTGCCGGACTTAACCTTACGTGCTTCGGGCTTTTGCATATGATGAGCTGGGATCCATTCGGCATCAAAGCTCTTAGCGGTTGAGGCTCCTTCGGTCTTAGCTTGTTCGGTCGAGTCTGAAGTTCGGGGAGCGGATTTTTTGGCACCATCGGCCTTTCGCTTCTGGGGGAAGTAGGGAGCGATCCAGAGAGTGTAGAAGAAATAAAGTGCGCCGGCCGAGCAGCTGAGAAGGAAGAAGTAGAGGAAGAGACTGCGAGTAAAGCAATCATTAGCTCAAGGGTTCTAGATCAATACACTACGATAGCAGAACTTACACTTGTGGGTCGAAGATGCTAGTGTCTGGCTCAACAATGCTGACAGTGCCATTGAAGGCAGACAAGGGGTGCATGACGCCCTTGCTATCAGCCACAATAGCGATAAGATTCAATCTCAAATCTTGGGGGTGCATTTCGGTAGCAAAGTTGTACGGTAGAGTAAACTGGGAATTGGGCTCGACTTCCAAACGGTATGGAATTGCAGTGAGGTTACGAATGTTCGTGCCTGGGTGTTTTGGCTCATCAAGAGTCCAAAGGCTACCACCAATGAGGGTGACAACGACTTTCTCTTCTTCGTTATTGGTGAAATGAACCATAGATTGGGTTTGTTGGCCGTTGACTAGCTTCACTCCGAATACCTCAGATCCGGGGAAGGAGGACGTGGCGGTCACGTCCAATTTGCGGATTTCAGGGGTTTGTTCAACATTTTCAGCAGCTTCAGCCTATATTGCACCAATTGGGGAGAATTAGCAGCCAGTCTAATATTAGGATGGTGGCACACGAGCTGGCCGAGGGTGGGTTAACGTACGGGCTCCTCGCCATTGACGGAGAGAGCCTGGAAGGCGAGAAAAGCCAGTGAGAGGAAACCGAAGCTGCGCATCGTGACCAGAGATATACAGAAACCCGAATTGAAGAAGAGAGGGTGCGAAGAAGACAGCAGAAGGACTGGAGAGAAGGCGACAGGAAGAAGAAAGCAAAGCGCGGCCTTGTGTTTCTCTCCACGTATACCAAAAGGGTCTGTGGCTTAGTCATTGTCACCTGAGAAGTTAAACGCGCGGTTTGGCATCTAGCCGCTGCGCTTGTACGCGCCAAAAAAAAAGGGCAAGAAGCCGAAATGAAAGAGCGCCAGCTTCGCTTTTTTGTCTGGCAACAACCGTCGCACTCTCTAACCTTTCTCCCATAAGATATATCAAGGGAATATCTCATTCATCCTCTTTTACTCCAATCTTCCCTTTTGCTACGTCAACTATCGGCCTAGCTTACAGTCGTTTCATGATAAGACAGTCAATTCAGAATGACTTCTACAGTCCAGGAGCTTATTACTCGCTATGAGCAAGTTAAATCAATTGAAAGTAGTAAAAATGCTTTAATTGAAGTAAGTATTTTATGCTATATCTGTTATTTTCTCTGTTTCATATCTTCCTCTACCACCATAGGGATATCCTCGGCTAACAGCTTCTGCGAATCCAATTGTCTAGGACTTAATTAGCAGAGTCACCGAGCTTGAAGATGCTTACCAGCGCACACGATTAGATCATGACAGAGAGACTCGATTTAATCGGGAGGTGCAGATGCACGAGATGGAGCTTATGGAACAATTAACTAGGATTAAGACGATCATGGTACCGTGTCACTCTTTCTTCCTGAGATACCCCAGTGCTTCCATCTTCGATGAATCGTCTATCCTAACCGATATATTCATATATAGGATCAAGAGCCTTTTGTTATCGTTCTATTAGACGGCGACGGCATGATTTTCGAAGACTCATTTTTGCAACAGGGCGAACAAGGCGGTAAAGACGCTGCAAACCAACTGTGGTTGTCAATCCGTGATTATGTCGCCGCACAATTCCCAAACCTACAATCCCCAAAAATTATGACGAGGCTATACGCGAACTTTAGAGGGCTTGCCGACGCTTGTGTGAGGGCTGGCATTGTCGAGCGGGCGAGCATCATTGAGGATTTCGCCCGTGGGTTTAACGGGAGTAGGCTGCTCTTTGATTTTGTAGATGTTGGGAGTGGCAAGGATAGGGCGGACGACAAAATCGCTGGTAGGTGTTCTTCATATGATGAGTTGCAGGGTTTTCAAATGTTGCGCTGTGCTGACACGTCTAACAAAAGAAATTCTTAAAATGAACTTATACAACTGCCACTGCCATCAGATATTTTTAGGCTGCTCCCACGATAATGGCTACGCTCGTCTCCTCGAGGAAAATCTCGCCGACCGTGAAATTACGGGACGGATAACCCTGCTTGAAGGAACACCGTTTGAGAGGGAACTGATAAGCATGACAGGTTCATACAGGGTGGCCAAGTTTGAATCGCTTTTCCGGTCGTCCAAAATTGTTGCTCAACAATCCTGGTCCAACGGTAGTACTTCATTGCCCGCTTATCCAGGAAATACAGGCGCATATCCCGTTAGCAGAACTCCATCTAGCTCCAACGGAACTGCTACAAGCAGCGGTGCACCCGCTACTTGGGCTTCTACAATAGCAGCAAATGCATCCGCGGCTATGAAGGACCTTACACCCTCCAAGCCCAGTACTCCAGCTCCTCCGTCGATTGAACGCAATAAATACGGGCAACGAGTCGATAGAATTGATTTTAAGTCCATCCCCAAAGATGAATTGAACCGAGTAAAAAAGCTGAAGCTTTGCAATCTATATTTCCTAATTGGAGAATGCCCCAACCTCAACTGCTACCATACACATGATTACAAGCTTACGAAGCAAGAACGTGTGGTGCTCCAGGGCGTAGCACGGATGACTCCTTGCCATTTTGGGGCTGAATGCGATGACCCAGGCTGTATTTATGGCCACCGATGTCCTCTTAGTGAAGTCGGCAAAAAGACTTGTTACTGGGGCACGAATTGTCGATTTGATACTGCTGCCCATGGCATCGACACCAATGTTGTCAAAGTCACAAAGGTTTAACTGGGATTATGCCTTTATTGAACTTTTAATTATTTTTTCTTTTACTTCTTTCTACCTACCCATATTACCCATAATTTCAACTTTGATCTGGGCTTATATCGGGATTTCGTTTTCATATGTTCTCGGCAGACATTCTCTCCTTTCATAACCTGGCCTACTTTATTTCAAGATCTAACCACTGTACTTTTATTGGTGATTGGGACGGCGGCACCTTTGAGCATTACGCATTCATTCTATATGCTTCAGCTTGTGCTTTAGAAGGAGCGTCTCCATTACATACTTTTTTTTCGACTCATACTTCTTTGCCCGTAGCACTTGTTTTAACTGACTCTTAGCACATGGTGTTTGGTTAAACGGGCGGTTGGCGGGAGGAGTCACACACCTACGGATCTATTTTGATATTTTAATTTGCCACTAATTCAAGATACATTGCATTCTTCTTCCATCTCATCAATCGTCAAGTGTATCAGTGCTAATTAATTCACCGACTTCAATGTGAATAATCGCGAGGCAACAAGGGAAATACCGAATAGTGAACCGCCAGCTATTCACATTAGCATCTTCTATAATGCTATGCACTTCCTTGTAACCATAAACACTATTCGATGGGAGTAGATTTGCTCTTAAAGTCGGGGTATATTGCTACGTGAATCACGCTGCGGTGACTCGTGGATAAGCACTGGTTAGGATTAGTTTAGATTCTAGAAAAAGAGCATTCTGAGAGTCAATGGAAGTGTTTCCAGGGATGGAGCACAACATTTGTATCACTGGATGGTTGTTCCAAACATGCGGAACCGCCTATCCCATCCGAAGGGCGGTTCATTTTCTGCATTATCGCTGCCCTCTCCTTCTGCTTCGGAGTTTGGATGGTTCTTCCCGACATACACGCCGTACTCTTGAATGCAGCAGGTGAACGGCTTAGCTGACACGGCTTTTGTGTCATCCGGGTCGAATTTGTCTGGATTCGCCCTCTTGCGCTCTTCCAAATCACCCCATAAGATAAATAGAGTCTCTCGAAGCCGTGACAAGGTTTGGGGGTTTTCTCTTAGGCTTTTGGGTTCAAGGTTGGTCAGCAAATGGTGTATTGGATGATAAGTGAGCAGAAGAGTAAATCAAAACACACTTACTCTTCAGCATCTATGCCAAGAAGAAATACAGAGTCGGGATCGGTGACGAAGAGTTGCATACGCTCTCGCTTCTCCCCCCGAGCAAGAGGTGGTGCTGCCGGCCCGCCATCCTCGACGAGGAGACAAAATCGCCACTCCCACCCCACTGTTTGCCCATACCCTAGGTCCTGGTCGCTTTCCTCGCTCATGGGAGGTTCATTTCCGTCAGTCAGCATTGCTTGCTCGGGGTTGTACCGAACAGCGAAGTCTTCGAGGTTGGGTGGGAAGAAGTCAACTACTCGTACAGACGACCTATACCGGACGTTCTGGAACGGCAATTCATACGGCTCGCCCCCCGGGGGAGTAATGGTATGAATATCACTATGCAAAATGTCTCTGATCAGTGTGCAGGGTACGGCAGGGTTTTGGGCGCGTACTATGAAGGTGGTGAGGAACAAGAGAACAAGATCAAATTGGAAAGGGGGGACACGGTGCTTACTGTGTGTATTTAGGTCATCCCGCTTTACAGAGATTGATGGTGTTATTCGGGGTTGATCAGGATCTTTATTTAGTTGTTTATTTTGCCTCTGTTTATTCTTATTCGCCTTCTTGTGTGGAGCGGTTGTCGTTGTTTCATTGTCGGGCAAATGTCGCTTTATTCTAGCTTTTTTCCAGTACTCCATTTTCCGCCTCACAACGTCTTTTACATGCTCGTCTTGCTCATTACTGTCGATGACCCTCACTCGGATCTTGTCTGGATACATACGATCGGTATGAATTGCACCTTCCATTATACCAGACATCTTTCCGACTTTCACATGGACGTTGTCGAGACGTACGAAGTCGTCTTCTTTGACATTTTGCTGTGCAAACCACGCATGGGGTTGCCATAGAGTGATTTGTATTGTCATTTGGCCAAATGGTCCGGGCCATTTCTTCTTTGGTCGCGAGAGGATGTAGCCGAACTCGTCACCATCACGGCCGCTCGACTCGTCGGGAAACGAGTAGTTGTAAAGGTTTTTGTTGTGGGTATAATCGGTCACATAGAGTGTAAATTTGTCGCCTTCAGGGAATGTTTTTACGACCTGCCCAACAATGTCTATGAATTTCCCAAAACAGGCGTCTTTGATTAAACCAAATCTGTTTGAAGCCTGTAAATTTGCAGTCTTCCTGACAGTCGGTGTGTACGCTCCCACTTCCGAACGAGCAGGTGTGTTTGGGTAATTTGTTTGATAAGGCTGAGCTGGGGAGCCAACAGGGCCAGCAGAGCCATTGCTGTTGAGAAGGCTGGTCGCATACGCTTTCTCTATCGGATTAGGTACAGCACCGTTTGGTTGGTTTATGATACTGGGCGGTAGCCTTTGGGCCTGCGGCCTTTTGAAGATGGTCCACAGTGCGGGTTGAGCTTGGGTAGACACCCCGATAGTAGCACCATTGCGAAATGAGACCTATAGATATTGATCAGATGGCGTCAAAAAGTACCTTTCTGACAGATATCTACACACCTTCACGTTTCGTAGAAGGACAACATCGCCCTCTGAAGGCCCTGGGATATGCTCCAGCTGGTCATGAAAGAACCTGATCTTAAACCCCGTCCATGCAGGGCTGGCGAAGTCGGTGTCCTTGAGGGTAAAAGTCGAGGCGAAACTCGAGCCTTGCGTCTTCTTGGGCTCCAGCCGGTCAACCACAACGCCAATGACACTGAAGAAGCCAGAATGAGATGACTTTGCGGTACTGATGGGCGTAAACCCATGAGGCAGCCGACAGGACATGATGTAGCAGCTCTTGATGGTATCTTGATGGTCAAGCTGGAGTGTCCATGTTGGGATCGTAGAGCTTCAACGCCAGACTCACTTTTGTATAACTTCAACTATCATCAGCTATCACCAACCGTCATTCTGTCTCATTCTTCTTCTTCTTCTTTTTCTTCCTTTCCTCTCTTCTTCTTCTGTTGTTTGGATCGCGGCCAAAAAGCCAAGCCTCGTAGAACCACTTTTTGCTCGTTGGTAGAAAAGAAAAAAATAAAAAAAAAACAAAAACAACAAACTTCTTCTTTCTTTTTTCCCCTCCAAGAACTTCTTCTTCCTCTTCATCTTCACGATCTCTCTTTGCCTGTCCACCGCCTCTTACCCACAAGGAGACTACGGACTGAGAACTAAAGCTACAGGCCTCGCCCGCATCCTCTCCTCTGACTGGACTCTCTTTTTTTTTGTCTTCTTATCTTTGACCTTGAGCCCCTCACCCCGTCACCATGGCTGAACGCTACATCCCCGAGCATCGTCGAACCCAGTTCAAGGCGAAGAGCTCTTTCAAGCCCGATGAACTCCGTCGTCGTCGCGAAGAACAGCAGGTTGAGATTCGGAAACAGAAGAGAGAAGAGAATTTGATCAAGCGACGAGGTATCCAAACTCGTGAGGGTGAAATCAGTGTTGGCGCTGGCGGCGTCCCCGGCCTCGATAGCGATGAAGAGGGAGGTCCCGTTGAAACTGAGGTATGTGAATCTCTGTTTTCCTGGCATCTGGATGTAGCAGTCCGGCTTGTCTCTGTCTCTGTTTTGTTTTTTGTTTTTTTCTACGGATAATCTGCGGTGTCGCATCCTGTGGGTTGGTGGTGGTTCTACGCCTGTCGTCATTCCTTTCTTACCGCCAGAACCACTGCAAGCCTCTTCCAGATGCTGTTCAACGAATAGTAGGGAGAGTATCGTCGAAATTGCAATGGGAATTCATCCTGCTAACACTTTCCACCGATTCTAGCTCGATGTTGATCTTCCTGAGATGGTCAAGGGAGTTTTCTCCGACCAAATCGAGTCACAAATTCATGCTACTACAAAATTCAGAAAACTTCTTTCAAAGGAACGAAATCCGCCAATCGAACGGGTTATCGCAACCGGTGTTGTTAGCCGATTTGTTGAATTTTTGCGGTCGCCCCACACTCTTGTCCAGTTTGAAGCTGCTTGGGCCTTAACCAACATTGCATCTGGTTCGGCAGATCAGACCCAGGTTGTCATCGAAGCCGGAGCTGTCCCAATATTTGTCGAGCTTTTGAGCAGTCCCGAGCCAGATGTACGGGAACAGGCGGTCTGGGCCCTTGGTAACATTGCTGGTGACAGCCCACAATGCCGTGACTTTGTCTTGGGTGCTGAAGCTCTCCGTCCTCTTCTGGCCTTGATCGGTGATGGCCGTAAGTTGAGTATGTTGAGAAATGCTACTTGGACTCTTAGCAACTTCTGCCGTGGAAAACAGCCTCAACCGGAATGGAATACTGTAAGTTAAGAACCCCAGTCCTACCGCTCATCGCCCTACTAACGCTAGAGTTTACCTATAGATTCTACCCGCCCTACCAATCTTGTCAAAATTGATTTACATGCTCGATGATGAAGTATTGATCGACGCTTGCTGGGCAATTTCATACCTATCCGACGGTCCGAACGAGAAGATCCAAGCCGTAATCAATGCGGGAATTCCCCGCCGCCTTGTTGAGCTCTTGATGCATGCCTCAACTTCCGTTCAGACCCCTGCTCTACGCTCCGTCGGCAACATTGTGACTGGCGATGATATTCAAACCCAGGTCATCATCAACTGCGGTGCTCTCCCTGCGCTGTTGTCGCTCCTCAGCTCCACCAAGGACGGGATCCGAAAGGAAGCTTGCTGGACCATTTCCAATATCACAGCTGGCAACTCCACCCAAATACAAGCCGTCATCGATGCCAACATCATTCCACCTTTGATCCATCTTCTATCCCACGGAGACTTCAAAACTCGAAAGGAAGCTTGCTGGGCTATCTCCAACGCAACCTCCGGTGGTCTGCAGAAGCCGGACCAAATCCGATATCTTGTATCTCAAGGATGCATCAAGCCTCTCTGCGACCTTCTTTCGTGCCCAGACAACAAGATTATCCAGGTTGCTCTTGACGGTCTTGAGAACATCCTCAAGGTTGGTGAGATGGATAAGGACGCTGGCCAACTCCCAGACGCCATCAACCGGTATGCGCTCTTCATCGAAGAAGCTGGCGGTATGGAGAAGATCCACGACTGCCAAAACAATGCCAATGAGGAGATCTATATGAAGGCTTACAACATCATTGAACGATACTTCTCCGATGAAGAAGAAGCTGGTGGTGATATCGAGGAACTTGCTCCACAACAAACACAAGCGGGATTCTCGCTAGGCACCAACCAGCAACAAGGTGGAACCTTCAACTTCGCCAACGGGGGCGACTCGATGGACATGTAAGGGTTTGGCATATACAATCTTACCTTCACATGTCAGAGCATATTTTCTTTCGACGCGTTGAAATTAATGCTTCCCCTTGCCCTCACGTTTATTCCTGTAATGAGTTTTTATGATAAAGATTCACAATCATGTACCCCAAAATCCCCCTTTTTTTCCCACACATCGACCATATCATTGGCTTTCTTATTATATTCATTTCCATCTCATCATCACGGCTTTTTACACCCCCCGTTCTAGCAGGTTGCTCATACAGGCGCAATTTCCTTCATGTTTCCCATCAAATCATGTCTCCTTTCCAATTCGCCCCCTTCTTCCCCCCTCACCCAGTTTTCATAGTACTTTCACAATTAGGACTTCATGGGAATCGAGTCGCTATTTTTCACCATCTGATCGTATGCAAGACACTGCATCCGTCGTACCCATTTGTTGTCCTTGAACTCGAGTCGTTCTATGCGTGTCCATATTCGCACCGTAATGTAGCTGCATATTTCGTCCCCGCGCCCTCTGCATATAGCTCAACAGCAATTCATACCGCTGTCGCCCCCCATCACCTCTTCACTCGCCCACCATTACCTCAATCGATGACAACTTAGGATAAAACCCCGAGAGAATAAAAGGAAACTAAAAGTGATTTGCATTGGAAACTAAGTCATAATTAACATATTGTCATCATCGTTCCGCCCATGTTCGCTTGATCCCCAGACAATAAATGCAATCCTACTTATGTAAAGTCATAAGTATCAACTACACCGCCGTCGCCCTATCTGATGGTTTCGATGCTTGGACTGATCTGGACCTGGTATTTGGCCGTGAAGTCTTGAAGCAGAACCTTGCTTTCAGCTAACTAGGTTAAAGATCCTCCAGACTCAATAGTTTCGTGACTATTGAGCTCTGCTCCATGAGACATTCTGACCCCCTAAAAGAGAAGGCACCATCTACTTAAAACCTCAAAATTCTTGACGCAAGAAAGGGAGCACGATTTGAGCCAAAGCTATCATGCTTGAGGTTTCAATATGAACCAAATTGATTCATCTTCAGCAAAGAGGGCATCTTATCTTTATTTTATCTGATACGCTTGCCGTTCGGATACTTGACAGTCGCTATCGTACTCAGCGATTGTGATGAAGATCTCGTGGCGGTCTTGAGATATTTTTATACGCCTGCAAAAATGTCTTTAGCAGAGAATCGAGACGCAGAAATGCGAGGGAATAGGGCGTACCTGTACAATGAATAGCTGGGTTCCGTGTCTGGTTCAGAAAGATCCAAGCTGCCATCTGCGCTGTCCCCTGATATTGGATCTCCTTGGCCATCTCTCTGTTGCACGGTTGACTTCGATGATTGTTTTTCCGTCACGGGAATCAGATGTCAGTGGCCATGACCAGAGGGTTGCTAGGCCCTTCCTTTTGGTTGCAGTACGCAGTCGCCCGTCGTTAAAAAGGCCTACGTATCTCTACCACGATGGATGGGCTTGAAGGTCGGATTGTGCCTCCCTTGACGCTGTGCTCTCTCTAGCATGATCAAAGGTGGATACTTTCCCAGCTGTCCATACTGCTCAGAGAGTGAGAATCTGCTTTTTGCTGACCTTCGATCCTGAAAACATAGTTATAGTGGGTCGATGTTGCTGTGGATTATAGAAGATTAGAAGGTGAGAAGTTCGAAATTATATTTGAATATTGATGTGTTAGGCTACTGGACATCCGCAGTAACCACAGTACTATGATCTAATTAGGTGATTTTCATGATGATTATGGTATAAGATGTGAAGCCATTAAGTATAATAACATTTATGAATCATGTAGCATATGGATCTTCGTTCACTTGTTGGCTTTGTTGGGTCAACCGTCACCCATCTCTACTCAGTAACATGTGAATGAATATCGAAAGGGCCTGGTCGCGATTCTTTGTGTATCTCAGAGCAAAACTACTGCAAGGGCTTGACGCTTCTTCGGGTCCGTGAAGCGCACTAACGGCTATGCAACCAGGATACTGTATATAGTTTTAGGGGTCAACCATGTTGCATACAAGGTTTTTGGACCATCGTCAGGTGGAGAGATGCGTAGATATCAATGTACCCATAGAAGCCACAGTGATGGTATTGCGATTGTGATTCTCCTGGTGGAAGTTGAGGCTGAAGTTGAAGAAATCAGATTGATTACCCAAAAGGGACCGGCAGGGAAAATGAAAGACGCCGGAATGGTTAACATCACAGCGACAGCGACATCGCCATCACCATCACCATCACCATCACCACCACGGCTGTAGACAGCAGTTAACGTACAACCATGAGTTGATACAGTTGCTTGAACCGAGGAAACCACGAGTCCCGGATGCCTGGACTTCAAAGTGCTCTGGTAACAATTTGTCACGCCACCACGCAGACAGCAATCTGACAGCAATCTGTTCCCCGATAGCTCTACCGCACGTTGCCGGGCTTTGGTAAATTTCCCTGCGTCTAGCTGAGAGCCGTTATCGGTCGCAAGCGCGTTGGCAGACCCGCATCTTTCTCGAAGAAATAGCTTCTCGGCTTCACCCACGAGTCTTCGGCCAGTTCATATCTGGGGGTGAAAATTTCGGCGCCGGGTTGAGTTTATTTTGCCTCTCATCAACGGAAAAGTTACCGCAAACACCTGGGGGGACCCATAACCGCTGCGACATCGCATGTCGGGCGAGATTTTGCGTCCTCGTCTTCTCAAGTTCCGTTGCCACTCTGCGCTCAGTCGACCTGGGCATTGTGGGGGAGGAACAGGGATTCTAGGCTTGACAAGTGCCTGATTACAGCTGCGAATTCAAACCATGATATCTACTCTCTGGCGCCATGGAAGACAAGAAATAGCTTTACGGTTAAATAGGCTTGTGCGGTCTGTACCTTATTAAGGTACTGGACTTCTTGGATCGGCTATGATGAGAAACAGTGGTTACGGCACATACTGACAATCGTCCTCGAGGATAAGTAGGCCTGCGCTTGCGCCTGTACACTCCATATGCGGAGTAAGCAACATATGCGACAATCCCAGGGAGCACCATCGCATCAAAAGAATAAAAAAAAGGGAACAGAAGGATTTGGCCACTTATAATATCACCAAGCAATCATTGGGTTGGCAAGAAACGGATCCATTTATTCGTCTGTGTCCTAACTCACTATCTCCGTCCACGGGTTATCGACGGCGATATCTCCAGGAGACGAACTAGCTTCTATCTGTCTAGCTTACCTACCTCCCCGCGATTGCTAGCTTTCCCCATAATATTAAGGCCCAACTAATCAATCTTGACAAGAGACTCCGTATCTCGGACACGGGTCCGGGGCTCTATATATACGCGGTCTCCGTTTTCCTCTTGATTAATTTTTGTTTTTCATTTCCCCCAGTTTATCCCCTTCCTTCCCTCTCTCAGTTTCAATTTTAGAATTTGTGGGGAGAGCTGCTGTGTTGAACAAGCGGCATTACACGATAGCCAGAGCTTCTTTATCCATCCCAGAGCTACAGAGACGGGAGTGGCCATGGGCAAATTCCTCGACTACCTGCGTGGTCCGGAGAGGAAGCCCGGTGAAGCTGCTCTTCTACGTAAAATTGATTTCTTTATCTTGACATTTTGCTGTCTGATGTACTGGGCCAACTATGTAAGGTTCATCCATTCTGTTGCGCAATAATAGGCTAAGCATAGGCTAACACTGGCACAGCTCGATCGGTCGAATTTATCAAATGCCTACGTCTCTGGCATGAAGGAAGACTTGAACTTCCAAGGGAACCAATTCAATGTCATCAATACTGTTTTCACTGTCGGGTATGTCGCAGCTGCTGGTCCCCCCGCGCCTTAAAAAGCCTACAGCTAATCAACCATAGCTATGTTATCGGCCAGGTACCTTCTAACCTCGGCCTTTACTACTTGAAGCCTCGCTACTTTCTCCCTGGTATGATGGTCATTTGGGGAGCATTGACGATGGTAACCGCAAGCGTAAAGAGCCCCCAGGGAATCATGGTGATCCGATTTTTCCTCGGGCTGGCTGAGTCTTCTACCTTCATTGGAACTCACTATCTTTTGGGTTCGTGGTATACCGAGAAGGAGCTTGGAAAGCGAAGTGGTATCTTTACCGCTTCTGGCCTTGCCGGAACTATGTTTGGCGGGTTCATCCAGACCGGCATCAATGCGTCATTGCACGGAAAGGCAGGCATGCCGGGATGGAGGTGGCTATTTATCGTAAGTCCTAGAATACCCCTGATGTGGAATTGAAGCACCATGGACCGACCTTTGCTAACAAGAACAAAGATCGACGGACTCATCACCATCCCCATTGCCCTTTACGGCTTTTTCCTCTTCCCTGATACACCAGCCACCACCCGCGCCCCGTATCTTACGGAAGCCGACAAAGCGCTCGCAATTTCGCGTGTTCCCGAGCGGTCTGCCGAAAAAACGAAATTAAATTTTTCATTCCTCAAACGCGTCTTCTCCTCGTGGCATTGGTACGGCTTCGTCATGCTCTGGGTGATTGCAGGCGAGACTGAATCCTTCTCTACAAACTCCCTGATTGCTCTATACATGAAATCCCACCCAACCACCAAATATACCATTGCCCAGAATAACAACTACCCGTCCGGTGTACCTGCCGTCGGTATAGTATCGACCCTCTTCTGGGCCACCTTAACAGATTATATTGGTGGAAAACGATACCTAGTGGGTTATTGGATTGCCATCACAGGCATAGTTACGTCTGCGATGATTCTTGCCCCAGGATCATCTACCGCCACTGTATTTGCAGCGTATTACTGGGCTGGTTCCGTGTATGCGTGCCAGGCTACATTCTTCGCATGGGCGAATGATGTGCTGCGCTACCACGACGACGCGCTTCGGAGTGTGGTTATTGCCAGTATGAATTTGGGCAGTAACGTGATTAATGCTTGGTGGAGCATTGTTTTCTACTCTGCCTCCGATGCTCCATATTTCACAGTAGGTTGCCGTCATTTCCATTATCGATACAATTTTCCGTGATGCTAACTTTGTCTTTAGCTCGGTATGTGGGCTATGATCGGATGCTCGATTGCCATGGCTATTTGGACGGCGGTGTTGGTATACCTTTCCACCCGCGATGAGAAGAAGCAAGCTCAGAATCGGGAATTGGCACCCGCAGAGAAAGTAGAGAAACTATCTGTGGAGTTGGAGAAGGTTTAGGTTATGCTAGTTTCCAAGCGTTCATTGTAATATCTGTAATAACTAAATAAAGCATAGTATATATTTTCATGTCATTTTACTCCTGTATCGTATATATCATCCTTACCCACATGATTACACACACCTATTCGCTTTCACTGTCCGATGTAGCCTGCTCCTGCTCTTCTTGTTCCGGCCCTAGAAGTTGGGATTCTTGGAAGCTGTCCCACCACGGACCAGGACACCATTGGCAATTGGGATGGCGTTCACAGCCAGCGTCAACAAGAGGAGCAGCGCAGGCTGGGATGGTAGCATAGTGGAGGGGAGTGTGGCCTTCGTTGTCTTCCAGGGTAAAATCAGCTCCGCGAGCTAGTAGTAGCTCTATTGCCATTATGTTGCACTTCCTCGCGGCGATATGCAACGGTGTCTGTCCGTCATTCGTTCTACTGTTGATATCCATTTCCAATTCCAGGAAGAACCTGAGCACGTCGAGGCTGGATGCATCTTCTGCAGCGATATGAAGGGGTGTAAATCCGTTGTTATTTCTTAAAGCTTCCAGTTTTTGTATGCTCATTTTCTTTAGTATGATTGCGGCTGTCCTGGGATTGTCAGCTGAAGCGGCAAAGTGAAGCGCCGTATTTCCAGCATGATCTTGTGCATTTAAGTTACTGGTGGAATCCACAAGCTGTGAAAGGACTGAGTAGTATCCCGTGTATCCCGTCCGTCGGAGATCGTGCTTGCTCCACCGTGATATAAAGACATGTAGAGACTCGTTATTGGCCTCCGCACGATCAGTAACTCCGGCATTGAGAAGTATGCGGAGAGATGCGAACTTGAGCTCCACGTCCTGCTCATTGCCTGTGCTACATATATAATATAAGGGAGTGGGCCCGACACCATTGGGCCTTTGGACGTCAAGCTTGATTCGACCAGCTGCCCAAAACTTCAATAGAATATGGAGGCGGGTCATGCTTCTATTTTCTAATGCAAGGAACATTTGCGACTGTGCGTCGAATCGCAAGCGCCATCTTCTGGATGGACCAAGTTCAACGAATTGATCAGCAAGTTCCAATACGGAGAGTCTGCAGCATGTAAAATTTGTAGATAACAAAAGATCGATCGGCGCCCGCCCCCTGTTGTCTGCGATCAAGATATTGACGCCATTCTGGACCAAGAGGCGTGCATTATCAGGTTGATTATTCTCGATGGCATGATGCAGTGCTGTGGCCCCAGTCTTACTACGGGCGGAGATATTGCTGCCCTTTCGGAGGGTAGCGTCAATCATGGTTTGGCACAGTTTTAAGCTTGAAGAAGCGGCAGCATAGATTAGCGGTGTGTTGCCACTGGAATCGGAAGTAACACAATCCGCGCCACGGCCGAGGAGAAAATGTACGATTTCAAGGCGCTTCGACGCTGCCCTTTCTCTCTCCAGATCGGGGTCATTAGTCTTTGCAGACGACCCCAAAGGCGCCTCCCCTGCAATGAAGATATCATGGAATGTTAAACATCTTATAGCCAAAGACAAGGGTGTTCGACCTCGAGAATCCCAGGCGTTCAAATCAGCCCCTTCCGACAACAGATATTCAATTGTGTTGGGCTTCCCGTCGCCAGTCACAGTACAGTGTAATGGTGTTAAGGAGAGTGAGGAGGCTGCAGTGTCAATGTGCATGCCCTTTCGGACGAATATCCCGACTAGTTTCGTGTTGCCATGCGCAGCATATTGATGTAGCAATGTAGCCCCCCTTGGAGCAGAGACGGCAATTTGATCTAACGGGCGAGCTGCGAAGGCTCCGATTATAGAGTCAGACTTCCAGAGTTTCGAGCATTTAAACCAAGATTTGATCCTTGGGTGTCTCTTATACCACCGCTGGACACAAGGCCACCTATACCTGCCGCACTTGTGCTTTTTATGGTCTGCACGGCCTGCTGGTATATCGCATTTGAACACGCAGTCATAAAGCAGTCTAGTCAAGATGGTGTGGTATTTCTTTGCTATGCGGGAGAAATTAGAAAGTTCGTCATATCTGAGAAAGGCCCCAATGGACGTAACAAGCTCGACAGGCAGGCTGTCCATATTCCAAGCTGGAGAACCGGCAGATAAGAGAACTCATGAAGCAACGCTGGGCCCATCGTGTTGGTTTAAATAGGGGCGATATGGGTGCAGTTAGTTACACTCCAGGCAGACATCGCAATGTTGGACCAACTATTCTCCATATGAATTTCGTTGGCTGTCGATGCTCCATTGACGATGCGCTCTGCATGTATGATACGCTTCTCTAACCCCGTATGCAGGGTGACCAGCCAATAAGAATCAGAAGTTTGGGCGCCTTTGACAGACGTCTCTTTTCAAAAAGGTTGAACTGGTCGCATCATTAAAAAAAAAAGATGATCAGAGACTGATAATCGCTTCGTGTTATCGTATTAAGATAGGAGGTGGGAAGAAAAAAAAGATGTTGACAAGAGTGGGATTCGAACCCACGCCCCTTTCGAGACTCGAAATCCTGGTTTGACCAGAAGAAGTTGCGTTTCTCGCAGCTTGAGTCGAGCGCCTTAGACCGCTCGGCCATCTTGCCTGATGATTAAAGATTTAGACGCTCTTTGAGTACCTCTGATAAGTTAGACCGCAATGTGCAAAAAGTCATCCACAGCTTTACAGGTAAATGGGAAACTTCAATCGACGAGAGAAAAGGGCGACATCAGGATTTATTGCCGACAACATGCCACCCGCGAGCTCGATCGATACCGGAAGCACCGAGGAGCAGTATTACTACTCGCCTGCCTCGCCTTCTACAGCTCTGAGCTCGTCTCCTTCCAACCCCGCGCATCATGGTCAGCTCCCCCACCAGCAGCAAACCGCCGTCGATACACTAGATGATATCTTTGGCTCTAGTCCACCTTCTGCGGCGAGATCTCATACTGAGCCCTCCGACCTCCCTGCCCTCCGTCGCCAGCATATAACTGAAGGGTATCGCGATGGCGTGACTGAGGGGAAGGCGGAACATATGCAGCGTGGGTTTGACCGCGGATATCCTGTTGGTGCTGAGCTGGGGATGCGCGTCGGTATCATACTGGGTGTTCTGGAGGGTGTAATAAAAGCCGCCCCTGCGCCGACTCGAGTGAGAAAGCCTGGCTCTAGAGCGAAAGCCAGTGCTGGTGCTGGTGGTGATGCTGATGCGAACGCGGGGCTTACACCCGAGGCGGCTGCAGAAGTGAAGGCGCTATATGAACGAGCGAGGAAGGAGCTAGCGGTTGAGAATATCTTCGCTGGAGCTGCTGACAAGCTGGAGCATGAGAAGAATAAGGAGGGCAGCGAGCCATGTGTGATTCTCGAGGAGGCTGCTGATAAAGTCGTGGAGCGATGGGAATCTACTGTTCAGCAGCTACTTGCTGCGTTGAGCTGAAAGGTTGGCCTACAGGGCACACACTTCTACTACGGATACCAGTCCGCTCGCACGCTGCTGCATCCACGGCTTCCCTACCGCAGCGCTCCCTCGACCGTTTATGGAGAGGAGAGAACAGATGGGGACATGGGATGTCCAGACACTCCGCCCACACATGGGCTCTTTTCCGTGAGTTTATATTAGCTGTGGCTGTATGGTGTGCATGTTACTGACCCCTTGTTCTAGCTTCTCTGTGATGTGGAGGTAAAGCGACAGATAAATTGTAGCGCAATGGACTACCATCAAGGGGTCTATATGCGGCCACATCAAGTTGCAAGAAGAATCGGCTGACGAACAAAGACGTGTGATAAAGGGCTAAACTGAGTTATGATATTACAGGGCAATTCTATTACTCTGCAGCCTATAGCTCCCCGTATATTCAATCATCTCGCCCTTCTCTCAGCCGCAAGGAGGGCATATCCTCGAAGATGTGATGTATTCTCACCGAGCTTTGCTCGACACCACCAATCATAAATGTGCACTTCCATGTTTCTTCTTCTTTCGCGATCTTCTTCAGCGCTAAGACGGGCGACGTTTCCAATTTAGTGAAGTCGGTCATGCACGAACGAGCCTCGTAAATGTTCCACAACACATGTTCATCATTGCGCCGCACTCAATTTAGCTGTGCAACGTTCCACTTATATAGCGCCGCGGAATTACCTAGCCTACCCCAATGCCGGGTCTGCGGGGTTTACTTCCATCTTGATGGCTTCCCACATTAGAGATTGATTCTAGTTTGTTTTCTCATAATAAATGTGTACATACCGGCCGTCATGCAAGTGGGTGCTTTGACCGTCATTCATGCGGAATACAGGCTTCATTTAGCCATGTGCTGCATATTAACCGATATATAATAGAAAGAAACACTGCCACCTAACAATAAGATAAATAAGTGTAAACAACAGAAGATGTTTTATTACTGAACGGGAAGTTTGGCGTCTTCTATCTCTATTTCTCAATTGATTTAGAACTTCATTTTTATATCATGCCGCCTACTAATCCTAGTGATGATCTATACCCCTTCAAACACCATTATAAGGCGTCCATGAGGTGCAGAAATCCAAATCGCCTCAAACATCTATCGATGGAGCGCTAAATGAATATACCAGGCTAAATTTCAACCATCTTTACATTACTAAACTCACTGGCTTTCTTTTGCATCCCAAGATCGCCTGCGATGGGAAAGAAGTAAGCATAGCAGATGTTGGAGCAGGAACAGGGTGCTTATCCCTTCTTACACCACTAGTCGATCCAAATACTGACATGCGAGCAATTCTGGGAATAGTATCTGGGCTTCTGAGCTGGCTTCCACACTTCCGTCTGCAAGCATCAGGCGCTTTCGACATTTCTTCCACCCAGTTCCCCGCAAACTGGACTTCACCAAACGTCCATTTTGCCACCCATGACTGTTTCAAGGCATTCCCTGCAGAATGTCTCGGCCAATTTGATATCGTCAACCTTTGGTTCTGGCTATGCACTCTTAAAGGTGAGAATACAACTCCCTGATAGAGAACATCCTAACCCTTCTAAGTAAGTTATTCGGAACGTCGGCTACAGACATCCATACCAGCTCGATAGGGTGCCTGACAGTGTTATAACAGAACCAGGAGGGTACATACAATGGTTCGAGGCGCTCCCAAATTCAGCTCATGTAAAGGCAATTAACAATGGCACCCCCAATCCGGCTTGCGATAAACTAGTACAAATGTGGCATAAGCCAACGCCGCATAGTCCGTATGAGTGAGTTCCCAAGTTTTGTCTCCCCCTCCCTTCTTGTCACTGGCAGTGTCATTGCTCGTAAGCCAGAATAATTGGGCATTTCTGGAGGGGGAAATTGCATAGTAACCTAAATTTCTATGGAGTGCCCCGTATTGTTCCACCAAATATGTCATGATGCGTGTTGAATTCAGCCCTATGAAACCACGCTATTTACTAAAAGCTTAGTTAAGCCCTGGGTCTGGAGCCGAGGATGGTGCATGGCTTAGTGGAATGTCAGTATTACCGTCTTCTTCCTCGAGTCGCTCCTCCATACATAGTACTATGTAGATACCACGGTGTGATTTAAGTTAGTGTGGTGGGGCTTGAGCGTTATGCATAAAGCTTGCCGCTGATCAAGGTGGACCCAGGGAGAACACTTATACTCGGAGGCTGGCAAGGAGGAGAATGGACAGTCGAAGCACACGGATGCGTAAAAAGAGGAAGTGATCCTTCTATTGCAATTTAATAGTTCCTTTTAAGGGATAAGATTGTAAATGTCAGCTACAATCCCCTGCTCGATGCAATATATATCCGCTCTGTGTGCTGTCATGTTGGGAACTTTTAGGTAAAATACCCTGGTGCTATTGTAGGATCGATCCATTAATAGCAATGTACGTAATATCGGCACTGCTGTGCGGCCTGGGTGTGACAACAAAGAATATCTCTCCAAATACAAGGTCGCACTACGCAAGCTACTTAACGCAAGTAGCATTCGCTAAAGCAGTGTCAACTACTGCACTCCCCCTTCTTAAGTGCGGGTGTTATTGTTGATGCGAAATGGATAATAGCAGAAGTCTATGGGTTTTTGCAGCCATGCTTGGTCTTGTCAGCTTTGCCTTGTATCCTTTCTTCAAGACGGGCTTGGGATATAGCGAGTCAAACAGTTTCAACACACAAAACACATTCACAAATCATGGCTTCTCCTCCCCTCCTAAGATTGCATTTTCTGCCGGTGGAAATGCAATGTGCGTTGAAGGCACACTCCACGTTCCCGTCGTTGCAACAAACCAGAACATCACCTATGATGGACCAAGAGACAATATGGAGCTGACGGCGCTGATAACGAGCTTCATGAAAGTCAACAGTGATACGATTCCTCGACTAGTTGGCGGCCAAACTTCAATATCCGACACCTTCTCTATCTTCTCTAGGCTCTGCGTTCCCCGAGAAGAACAGAGCAGAAAGAATATCAAAACAATCCAATTCCTCACGCACGGAGGAACTACAGACAATACATACTGGGACTTTGAGAAGGGATACAGCTATGTCGACTCTGCGGCGGAAAAGGGCTACGCAACCTTCTCCTACGATCGTCTGGGCACAGGGAAATCTCAGCACCCTGATCCAATACAAATCGTTCAACAAAGTGTTCAAGTCGAATTGGCGCATACCCTTGTTTCGTGGTTGAAGAACGGAAAGATTGCTGGACTATCGTTTAGAGACGTCGTTGGCGTTGGCCATTCGCTCGGATCCGCTTTCACCCAAGCTGTTTCGGCCAGATACCCCGGTGATTTCTCAGCGTTGATTCTCAGTGGACATTCGGCTTTCAGCGGCGGGGCGTTTATCGCAATGGCGGCGTCCGCTCAGCAAATAGCCAAAACCGAACCGTCCAAACGTTTCGAGCAGCTCGGTCATGGCTACATAACTCCGGCTCCAGTTAAACAGGCAGTACTGTTTGGATTCTACTATTACCCCAGTGTAGACTTGGAGAGTAAGATTTTCTTCTTCCTTCAAAGGACAAAAAAGCCAAGTGATTCTGGCCTGATGAATATGACTTGTGCTGATGATAGTTTCTAGTTTTTGAACGTCAATTCGATACCAGGCAGACAAATGCACTCGGGGAGATGCTAACAGCAGGAAGTGCATATATGCCTGTGCCAGGGTATACAAATCCCGTCCTAATCATAAACGGGCAGCATGACTTCTTCTACTGCCAGGGTGACTGTGTGGAGCCCGCGGATCTTACAGCCCAGGCTCTTTCAATTTTCTTCCCGAATGCATCTTCAAAATCTCGGGCGGTGAATATTCCGCATCTTGGTCACAATATCAACCTTCATACTGGTGCTTCAAAGGTGTTCGATAAGGTGCATGAGTTTTTGGTGGAGAGCGATATAGGCTTGGTCACGCAGTAGAATCTTCAACGGGACAAGGCAGAAGTGGACGTGCTGTAGATGGTTGTTGCTTTCCCTACCTGAACTGCTAGCCGTTGATTCCACAGACATCATTCTGATAAAACATATTGAACCACGTCCTTATCAATACGTACACCTTGCACTTAGCCTTGTTCTCAACGCGTGTCATTTGCCATGGTGCATATCTGTACCACCCACATTTGAAAGGCGTGGTTCGGCGCCGATCAGTTGGAATGGATAATGTGCATACATCTGTGTTACGTACATGCAGCCCGTGTATGCTTTTGTCTCAGCCGTAAAGATTCGTCTCTGTTGTACCAGGCTATCCGCATAGAGTAGGTCGATGATGTAGCCTATCGATTCAGGTCGATCCTACAGAAGCTGACTGTGTGATGCCGGGTTGGAGCTCCGCTCTTTTGATTAGCTCTCCTTGGAAGTCTTCGCTGGAGAGATTCATTCGTAGTATTATCTGCCTCTCCCCTATTGACAATCCAAGGGGAGAATCATCCGCTACCAAAGCAGCCCCAGTGAATCCAGAGAGCCTTCAAGATGGCTATCGATCTGTCATTTTCTCTATTTTCCATCGGTGTGATTGTGGTATCCATTATATTTTCCCTTCTTGGCGACTGTTGCTGTATCTCTTCGGGTGTATGCGAGGAAGCTCACAAAGTAGCCGTTTATATGGGACAACTGGACAGCAACTATTGCCTTGGCACGGGCATATCAGGTTTGCTTTGCTTCCGGGATTGAAGAAAGAACAGCAGCTGAATCATTCTGACTTGGAGTTTCTATGTTGGTGCATCAGCGTCAACATGTGGGTGTTCACGCTTATAGCAGGCCGGAAAAGAATTAAAATAAACCCCAAAAGTCTCCCCTTGGTGGAAGAGAGGTGTATTGCGGCCTTCAACGAGTTGGGTGCTCATAAGTTGAATAGCATATGTGGGTAAACAGATTCCCATTCACCCTCGTGCTCTGCATTGTCAAGATTTCGGTGGTCTTCCTTTACAAGCGAATATTGAATATTTTCGTCCATGGTGATGTTTAGCCGTGTCTCGTGGGTTCTGATCGTTAGACCCGAGCTGTGGATAATTGTCAACTTTTGATACGCATTCCATCCCTAGCTAAACAATTTGTACATACTTTGTTCATTGCATACTAAGGGCCCGCAATAGATCTCTATCTTCAAGACCAACCCAGCGTGGACCGACCTAGGTAGCACATGTGATAGATGCAAATGCCCACTCATTAGCAATAGCTGACATGAGGCTTTGCTTTGATGTGTCCGGCCTCACGATGCCAGTATTCGTAATTCGTCCACTTCAAATGCCGCTTCGGTGGAAGCTCGGTGCGATGATGCTTTTCTGTGCATTGCGTTGTATAATCGGAGTAGTGCGTCTCCAGCTATTACATGAAGCGGAACACACTGTTACCGCAGACTCGAACGCCTATTCCAGTCTGACGCAGGCCTTCTATTGGGCAACTCTGGAACCCAATGCATCTATCGTGGCCACCTGCTTACCTACCTTACGCCCTCTTGTCGCGAACTGTCGTGATCAGGGCGAGTACATCACGATGGATGGGGTGGTGCTGCCTGAGCAAAGCTGGTGTTGGTAGCAGCGACAATGAACTGGGTGATATTCAGCAGTAGTACTCTGTACACTACCGTTTTCCAAGTGATAATATTAATGATAATAATAATCCGTACTCCGTCGTGATATTGTCAATTAAAAGTGACTGAAACCCAGCAGGCATATGCCTCATGTAGTCAGTCATGTTGGAGATTTCTGTTGTACGAGGGCACGCAGGGATCCGCCCAGAGAGAAATGAAGCTTGCCAGCGCATCAAAAGATGGAGTCTCGGTAATAATTAATTCTGTAACCCGCGATGGATCTGTGGGAAAGACGCCTTGCTTTCTTCCAGGAGATTATGAAGGGATTGTTTCTTGATATTTCAGACACCAGTGCATTTGGGCCAGAAGCGAGAGATGCCCAATAGCTGATGATTGATGCCCTGGAAGGTCATCTCCTTTGACCAACAACAACCAAGAAGAAAGCGACAACCGGCTGAAGAAGAAGAAATCCTCGTTTCATCCATCAGACAAGAATTAAGCATGCGCCGGTCAGACGCAGGCGTGGGCGCTTGGGATGTTTCGCCAGCCATCTGATTTTTCTTATTTGACCAGCCACCAAAGAAACAACTTCAAACTTCACCCCATCGTCAAACATCACCACCGCCCACCAACCAACCACCAACACCAGCACCACCAGCACCACCAGCAAACAACAACACCATCATCTCGTCTCTCTCGCAGTCACTGAAGCTGACTTTTTCGTTTGTTTCGGGACCTTCTCTTGCATGGTTCATCCTCGACCCAATTCATAGCCCTTTTCCTTCTCTCTCTCTCCCGTCGTCATCGCGCGAGCTATCACCATCTAGTTCGCCTTGCCAGGAAGGGCTTCCCTTCTTTCGCAAAATCTCCTTTTAACGTGTTACGCCTTCAATTGCTTAATATCATTCCCTTCCTTTTTGACTATTTTGGATTTCTCTCAATTGGTCTCTTCTTTCGTTCGCGTTGTCGTCTTATCCTACCTCGCGTTTGCCTGTTTCCCTCACCGTGTCACCTCCCACTCCTGACGCTCTTCACGATACCTACGAAGCTTACGACCAGCCTACGATAACGACCCATAACCCTCCACGGCAACGCCAGCCGCAGCATCAGAGACGTTCTTCTCATAATCTTGATATACCCTCCCCGCACGCCGCTCGAGGAAGAGAGCAGCAGCGATCATCACACCCTCTCCGCTTTGCCATTAGCTCCATTGAACAACGGCTCGCTTCAGGAGCTGAACAGCAACAGCGACAGCAACACAAATCTGCTCGCCGTCACTCGCGACCTGAAGCTCCACCACCCGAACAATCCACTGGCGAGAATTCTTCTGCCTTCGCGACTCGTCAGCGTCCCAGCAGTGAGTCCTACTGGCCTCCACGGTCAACCTCACTCTCTTCTCGTACTGCTTCCGCAATCCTCTGGACTCTAGAAGAAGCTATCCGTAAACCCTTCCTGTTCACCTCAGACCTGAGCGAGGAAAACGCACCCATGTCAGAACTCGTGGGCGCAGGGGTAAGTGGCGGAAGTTTACCTACTGGACCAACTGATTTGGCTTCCGTTCACCATAATGGAGTCCCGCGTGGCCCTCAGGGCCGCACTCCCACTACTTCTGGCGCCCCAGCTGGCGTGCTAGCTCCGACCGTCATCTTAAGGAATCGGCGGGACAGGGAAGCGCGGAAAAAAGCAGAAGAAGCAAAGGAGCGCGAACGGCAGGAATTAGAACGGATAAAAAAGCAAGAACAGGAACTTGAGCAAATACAATTAGAGCAACTTGCCCAATCAGAACGTACTCAGAAAGCTGCTGGCGTTGCCGGGGAGGCGGCGCGAAGGCCAGGCATGGGAACATCGCGCCCACCAGATGTGGCCCTCCCACAGGACCCTGCATTGAAACATGGCCGAACATCAAACCCAGAAGCCACGGTGCAGTATGGTGGGGTGCCTGCTGGTGGCCAACGGCCCGAGTCTCAGAGAGCTGAGAATATTCAACACGGCCAAGCGACAAGACAGCAAAATAGAGCATCGGCAGCAAATGTCGCTCCACATGATTCCGGGTTCTCCTCTCAACAACCCAAGGCGCAAACTCAATCTAAAAGCAGTCAACAAACCCAATCCCAGCAGCAGCAGTCTCGGAGCCGCCCATCTTTTCCTCACGCTTTTGAACGCTGGGAGATGCTATCGTCTCACTGGGAGGGTCTGACAAGCTACTGGATACGTCGGTTGGAAGAGAACAATGAGGAATTGAGCCGCGACCCGCTTAGCCAACAAATGTCGCGCCAGGTTACAGACCTCTCCGCTGCAGGCGCAAACCTCTTCCATGCCGTTGTGGAACTCCAGCGTCTACGTGCCTCGTCAGAGCGTAAATTTCAGCGATGGTTCTTTGACACGCGCGCAGAGCAGGAGCGTGCTCAAGAAACGCAGGCAGAACTTGACCGGCTACTCAAAATCGAACGGCAGGGGCATAGCGATGCTGTAGCTGCCCTAAAGGATGCCGAAGCCGGCAGAGGAAAAGCGGAAGAGCTTGCAAGGGAGATGCGCCGTGAACTGCAAATTTCCAGGGATGAGGCGAGGAGGGCGTGGGAGGAGCTTGGCCGAAGGGAGCAGGAAGAGCGTGATCGCACGAAGTCGTTAAGAAACGGAGAGCCAACAATAGTCGGAGGCGTTCAGGTTGTTCCCATGGTTCAAGCAATACCAAGTCGTCATGGCTCAAATCTACCCCCTACAAGGGAAGGGCCATATCCCGGTGGCCCAGGCGCGAATACGATGGGCGGACAGACGCGACCAGACCCTCAAGGAACGCCAGACCAATATGGGTATGACAGCCAGGTATCATCCCCAACTGTAACTGATCCTTTCACCGAAACGACTCGAGAGCCGGCAGGGTATCGATACGAAGCCTCGTCGTCCAGGGCCCCCGCCACGTCAAACCCAGCCTACTCCCAACAAACATCACGAGCTGAAGAATCTGGCGACCGGTTCTACCATCACGGCACCCAACCACTGCGGGTCGAGCCAGGTGCGACCGCAGAAGATAGCGACGCCATGTCAGATGAGCCTGACACCCCCGTAGCTCGAACAGATGCCGAGGGGCGACAAGTTGTGTTCCCCCGCCCTGTGTCTGAAAATAGCGATGAATATGACGATGAGGCCGCTCAACATGAACGCTATGGCTATCGAAACGATACCCAGGTCACTGAGCCCGAAGACCTGTATAGTGGATCTGGATGGGGCGCTGGCTCTGGTTGGGATTCGATTACTCCCAGACACCGGCATCCCACGCGGCTGAGTGATGTCCTTGAAGAGGACGAGAGAAGTAGAACAAGTGCCAGCCGCGCAAGCCAGATCAGCCGCAACCTGCAATAATTACGATATCGATAATCTTTCGATCAGAGTCCCGCCTGACCTAAGGCCTTTAAGAAGCTCTTTGCGTCAGTCCGTTCTTGGGTAGTTCAAGCTTTATAACCCCAGCACCAGTCCCTTATAAATGCCCCCATTTTCCCACAGTGGGTGAGGTGTATAAACCAACTGGTCCATTTACCACCGGCTTAACTCTCAAACTTGGTCGGCTTATCATCAACTTGATTCATGTGCAAGTTGACCGCCGTCATGGCTACCCGTTTTCGGCCCTGACAAAATATCGTCTCAGTTGAACCTGGTATTGTAATATCTGCTTATTTTTCCCGGTTCTACGAATTTCCTTTACATTTTTCCCTTATTAACTTTCCTTTGACGTCACCTTATTATGCTCCCTACGTCCTTCAAGGTTTGAGATATTGTTTAATTTGTCGATTCCATTTCTGCCTCCAAAAAGTCCACCCTTTTATTGGAAGCTATGCTGCACTCATTACATTTCCACCACAGACACGATATGCCATCGCTATGCCTCCAGAAGAAAGAAGAAAAAACATCCATCATGAGATAGAAATTTCTTTGCATATGTAAATTTTACGAAGATACTACCTACTAACAGCTCACCCTTAAATTTTTCTTATGTCTGTCCATTTGTTGAACCGCTTTTTTATCGTTTCCTTTGCTTTTTTTTTTTTTTTTTGATAATCTCCATTGCTTTCTTGGCCCAACCTCACTGATGCTATTTTTTTCTTTTTCATGCCGACGATATGGAAATTTTGCTTGTTATTTTAATGCATTGGATCACGCCCTAGTAACGAGTAAGCCAGTAAAAGGCCTTAGATCAATCCCGCTGTAAGCTGTCGAATTCTCTCACCAACATTGCATTACGCTAGTCCAACAGGACGCATCCTTGACGGGATGGCAGCATCTCGTCGACACGTATACGATGGGAGCAGCCATCGATATACGACGTCGAGAGGAGACCATAGTTCAGCACATCATCCCTAAGAAACTGCACTTCCCACAATATGCATCAGGCCAAGCTCGAGCAATTTTTCCAGTTACCTCTCCGTCCTCTTCGCTGCGGTCCGAGTTTTCTTGATCTACCATATCATATCCGACGCCGCATTTACCTCTATGCTGGCCTAGTGCGAAGATGTCCTATATACCTAAGCCGAGAACCGATGGAGGATAGGCTCAGAGACTCATATGAGGATCTAGATGGAATTAACGATAGCACGGAGTCCCGAAGCAACCTACCCTGGGGCATTAATATAAATAACTATTACTCGTTTTCCTGCCCCGAAGCATGGTCCTTAGACCACCTATGTGACTGCCGACCGTCAGACTACTTAAGGGAACTATACCACCCTATCCCGTTTGGTTTGTTTTACAGCTCGAGAGCCATATATGAGGAGGTTTCTACCATATTTTACGGACAGAATCGGTTTCGAGTCGCATTCACTGGACCTGGAAGCTTCAAAGTGCTTCAAAAACTCAGGCCAGGAAGTCTGTTGAAGCTACGGTTTTTACGCGTAGTGCTTCACGCGGTGATGAAAGATAAGGTCGACTGTACCTGTTTCCGGCGTGATGAGGGGAGAGTAGCTCCGCTGAGCAAATTCCCACCTCGTCGGTACAAAAACTTGATGAGCGAACTGAAAATGGCGTGTGAACTGATCGCGTCCGGCGTGAGGGATTCGCAGCTGGAAATGTGTTTGATTTGCGATACTGATGATGTGGACATTGTTGCCGCCATGTTTAATCCTCTTAAGAAGCTGCCTCTGCTGCGAGGATTTTCTATCCGTCTTTCTCAGCCATGCTACAGCCGTCAGGAACCTGCCACCCGAAAGGATAGTGCCGCATGCTATGAGATGGCTAAGGGAATCTCAGGCTACGTTACCGGTCGTTCAGGCGGCAAGTCTCAAACTACCTTTAGATTTGACTTGCTCCCGCGGGAACTATGGAGGCAGGTACTAGAACACACGGACTTGGTGGCGCCATTTCAAGTTGCCTGGAGTCCAGGACGAGGGTATTCTGGCTTAGACAGCTATCTAGGTCGCAGCCCTAAGGGATGTCAAGTTTGCGATAGTCTCTGTATGAGCTGCTGTCACCCTCCGAGCAGGTTTGGCGGCGTCTGGGCCGCCGACTGTTCATGCTGGAGGTATCCATCCGGTATATTTGCCGTGAACCATGCCTTCAACACAGAAGCCAAGCGAATATTCTGGTCAATGAACAAGTTCGTGATCATGCAGCCTGGATCTGACTGGAGGGTTCACGACAGCCGTGCAAAGGGCGTAGATGAGCTCACCATATCAGACGTGGCTCCGCCTGGGGCTCTGCGGTATCTACGGTTCATTCGATTCTGCGGTTTCTCGCGAAGCGGCCGCGGGTTCAGACACTGGCGCAAGGCAATCGAGGGGCTGGGCCAACTGGCAGACCTGTCAAAACTTACAATCACAGTGGATATTTGCGGGGAATGGGAGCCAGTTGTAGGGGAGGGGGAGATACGGGAGGAGGAATATCTGAAAGAATACGAGCAGTTGATAGAACCGCTGTATTCCTTGCGTGAACTAAAAGCATTCTTTTTACATGCTCCTTGGCCCGTCTATGGCCGGAATAGATATGCAACGCGCCTTGAGTGGTCGAAAAGAGCGGAAAATAAGGTCATGGGCGAGGGGTATAACAGTAACGAGGACTACAAGCTAGAAATATTGGGAAGGATACCAGGCAATTACCCATCAGACTATGATGAGTAGCCGTCCTGAAGGTTTGAATATCATAGATCGGCGGTTATCACGTAGTGCAGAGCAGTACATTGGGCTATGTCAGATTATTTCCATATGTAGCAGCCAACTTCAAAGCAAAAATTGGCATAAATAAATTATCCAAGACAACAAATATTAAATGCCTATCAACCATACCAAATTCACAGCAACGAAGCAGAAAGGAAAGAGAAAGCCCGAGAATGGTTGATACCTTGGCAATTGCTCCGTGGATTAAGTCATAGCAGAGTTGGCTTTTTACATACGACATGCGCCGGAACAATTGCAGCAGAATACGTTGCATGCTAATTAAACCGATGGATTAGTTAGTTATCAACTGACGAGTTTTCTAGAAAACATAGATAGGTATCGACGTACGTCCTCTTGCGCAACAAAAACTTCCTACGGGGCAGAGATCGCCGTTGGGACAGCACTATGAACGACATTAAGACCCATCAGCCACTCATTAGAAGGTACTTGCGGGTATGAAGTTATAAGTTTCACTTACACCTTTGTCGGTGCACCGGGTACAACACCTAAGATGATCGGCTGGAGTACCGGTGAGAGGCTTCACGCCTCCGGCATCGACAGCCCTGGAGGTAAAGGGATCGTGTTCGAAGGCATGGGCCCCAACACAACACCCGGTCACTAGTAGCAAGGTATTTGAGAACTTCATTTTTCTGTTTGACTGGTTAGGATTCGTCTTCTTGGCAGCTCTCTGAGACATGTCAAAAGCCCGAGCGGGATATATCTTGTTTGAATCTCCTTTCGAGCCAGTAGCGGGTCTTGTGTGAATTTGTCAAGTCGGAGTAACGTCCTTCGTGGCGGCTGTCATGGACTATTTATGACCAGGAATTGGAACAAGTCCTTCGGTAACGGCTGCTCGTAATGAACAACACACCCTGAAATAGTGCTACCAAAAAGTCTGTGACAGTATCACAAGGTTAGCGCTAGTAGGGCCACCATTTTTCAGCATCAACCGGAACAGCGCAACCGTGAGAATCTGAGAATCCTGATGGGTTGGATCTGGGGGGACCTGGGCGGGTAATAGCTCAGTTCCACCGCGATGTTTCTTCTGCCAGCAAGACCGAACATTAGCTCGTTATGGAGGAAAAGTATGGCGTTCATTTCAACGAAAAAACATGAACCGACAGGATATGCCGGGGACACCATATCGAGGATAATTATGTGCATTCATCCGTTACACCATTCTTCTTCTCCGAGGGGGGCATTCAAGGTCATGCACCACACGGCATAATTCAGTACAAATGATCATGAGCTCCTGTTCAATTGGGATTTGCCAATGGTTCCCAGTGGCTACCAATGGCTAGGGGCCACGAATGGTTAAAGAGTCAATCAATGAGTTCAGGGTATTAATTGCTACACCATCCACCTTGGGAATTTTTGCTCCAAGCTAGGTGTGGTGGGACGGCACTCAAGGGAATGGTTCTGCCAGACCATGAGAATTTCATTCCACCATGCTCCTGCGCGAGGCTACATGTCCCCCGGTAGCCACGGAATCTATATCGAAGATGTAAACAGATGTTGTTGTTGCTGTTGCTGCTGAGAGAGAGGAAAGACTGTACCACGTGACATATATTGAATGCTGAGTCAGCACTACAGCTTGGCTCAAACTTCAAGCTTCCAGAACCGGAAGTTCCTATTCGGCTGAGCGATTCTCGTTGAATTCGACAAAAGCGTAGAGGCAGAAACATCGACATGGCTTCTTCATCACTATCCAGCGCCGTGGCGCGCTCATTCCGACAAGCTAATCCAAAGTCGATCTTCAGATTATCCGGACCATGCAATCGCCAATTCAGCTCGAGGGTATGCACATCACAGCTCCGGGCTTCGTCTTCCCCGTCATCGTCACACCCTCCTCTCTCACGGCGCCAATTGCAAGCCTCTCTCCAACGACATTTCGCCACGACGACCTCCCGCCAATCCCGTGCAAAGACCGTAGAACAGCTCAAGGCGCGAGCTTCGACAGGTCCGTTCTCATGGAAGGCTGCATTGCTGTTCATCGCAACGGGTGCGGGTATGATCATCTACTTCCAGTACGAAAAGGCGCGGCTGGAGCGGGCACGGATAGTCGAGATGAGCAAGGGAGTAGGGAAGCCGAAGGTTGGAGGACCATTTGTCCTGAAGGATTTACAGGGCAATGAGTTTACGGACGAACAGCTGAAGGGGAAATATAACTTTGTATGCACCATGCTGGCCCTTTTTTTGCTGGTGAACTGCCGGGATTTTCCCAATCGTTGGGGGATTGACCTTGACTTACGGTGAGGAAAAATATAGGTCTACTTCGGATTCACGCATTGCCCTGACATTTGCCCTGACGAGCTGGATAAGATGGCTACCATTATCGATAGCGTGAAGGAGAAGTCGGGTGGTGTGGATGTTATGCGCCCTGTATTCATTACGTGTGACCCGGCGAGGGATACACCGGAGGTGCTGAAACAATACCTGGCCGAGTTCCATGGCGGAATAATTGGCTTGACTGGGACTTATGAGCAGGTGAAGAATGTCTGCAAGCAGTATCGGGTATACTTCAGTACGCCCGCGAAGGTCAAGCCAGGTGAAGATTACTTGGTGGACCACAGTATATATTTCTATTTAATGGGTAAGTGCCTCCTAACCATACCAATCAATGTTTGCACGCGATTTGCTAATTGGGATGAATAGATCCCGAGGGTGACTTTGTCGAGTGCATTGGCCGACAGGATACGCCTGAGACGGCGACGAAGGTCATTCTAGACCACATAGGCGACTGGAAGAAGGCGGGAAAACCCATTGATACCAGTGTGAACAAATGAACAGGAAACAAAACACAAAAGGTTTAGCCCATGTTAGATCAAGATTTATTCTCCTCTCTATTTTCTTGTTGAGCATTGCCGCCTCAAGCGACATGCCCGCCTTGTATTAAGACCAATATTATCATTACTCTCCCTTTTTCTTCTTCCACACCACTGGCCCCGAACCCGCGGCGGCCGTGCCTCCCTCAGCGTCACTAAACCGCCTAAGGTACGGGGTTCCCATCCGAGTCCCTATCGCGGTTAGCCCTCCAGACTCCATCAACTCCACCCTCTTCTGTTACGGAGCCGTCCGCAAACTCCTCTCGCTTCCAGATCTCAACCCGCTTCTTGCACTCCTCCAGTATCTCTTCGCCCGCCCGCCACGCTGCCCGCCTGTGCGGTGCACTGACCGCAATTGCAATCGACTCCTCCTCCACCTGCACCTCTCCCAGACGATGCGCTATACTCACGGCGGTCAGGTGATGCTTGTCTATTGCATCTCGCGCAATGGCTTGGAGGGTACGCATCGCCAGCGGGGCATAGCAAGTATATGACAGGCGGGAGACGGGTCGGTCGTCAAAGGAGGAGCGCGTGGTGCCAAGGAATAGGACATTGGCTCCCGCATTGGGAGAGCGAACATGGGAGATACAACGTGCAGCGTCGAGGGGGTAGTAGGTTAGTTCGATATTGATGTTCTCGCCTTGGTGGTTTTGAGGGTAGTTGGCGGGGTCGAGGTGGGCGGGGAGGGCGTCCTTCCCGGTAGTTTTGGATAGTTGGGGTTGTTGCTGGATGGTGTCGGCCATTTTTACAGCTAGTAGAACCTGAAATTGTAAGAATGGACACTACCCATTCTTCTGTATAGTTGGGTAGTTCTAAGATCTAGCCTGGTGATGATGCTGGAAGTCAACAGATGATGACGGAATGGATGGCTGCTTTAAGCGGGTTGGGCGCTTCCTAAAGCGGCGTCATGGGCTGCCTGTCGTAGCATCATCTGCAGCATCCCACAAGCATTCGTCTGTTGTACACTGAAGGATCTAGATATACCATCAGTACAAGGTAAAGAGTACGGAGTATATAGCTTTCCATATACTCCGTGTCCCTTGATACAACTAACTAGTTATCTTTCCTCCTCGTTCATTTTGCCTCCCAACACCCCGTGATACCACGTGACTGGCCAAGCAACAGTGAGAATCACGCAATTGCCGGCTAGCCGCATTAGGAAACCCAGCGGGCATCACGTTTTATTTTTGCTTCTTTCCGGCTTTTTGCTGCTTTTCTTTTTCTTTCTCACCTTCTTCTATCTTTTGTCTGTCTTCATCTTCTTTATCTCTTCATCGTCTTCATCTCTCGCTTTCGATGGTTGTTGTTGCACAGCTTCTTACCCCTTCGTGTACCATATATCTATGTCGACCTGTCTATTGTATACCAATTATCTATCCACGGCTTCCTTGGACGCTCGACGGACGGCGTTGTGCCTGGTTGGAAGGTTCTTGATACCATGGTTTATACCCAGGGGAAAACTGCTAATAGTAGAACTTCTACTATGAATAATATTTGTTATTTGTCTAAATCTACTTAGCTACTAAGGGGTATTTCGTTTCTTCATACTCTTCCCGCCGGGGAGTCCAGGATACCAGACCATATTACTCTGGTCGTGCGTGGTCGGAATGCTTGGTCTCACAAGCATTCTCGCCCAATTCAATATTTCTTTCTTCCTTGTTGTTTCTACATCTTAAAAATCTCCCGCGTTATCGACTTCCAAACTGTGAGACCGAAGACCATGATCCAGAGGATCGTCACACAAACTGCGAGTATCTGCATGGTGGAACTGTCCGTTAGCAAATCGAATCTCCAACAAACAGATACCCAGCAGGGAGAGCCTTACCGTTGCGATAACGTCAAATACTATCGAATCAAACGCCTTGCCAAATAGGATCGCCGCAGTTGTGAATACACCTGATTTCCAACCCGCGTTAGGTCATCACTCCGAATATCTTGGACTGTTCAGGACTTAGCACTTACCGATTGGGAAAGTGAACGCCCACCAGCCCAGGTTGAACGCAAAGCGGCCACGACAAAATGATGCGACTGCAAACCAGAGCCATAAAAGCCCGAATCCCCACATTATCAGAGCCAGGAAGGTGCCCACGACATAGAAGATCTCTCCTCCCGCTGGTCCCAAGACATGAAGCTATGGACGCCTTGATTTCAGCAAGTATCCCTCTACGTTTTAAATCACGGAATTGCACTTACTCTGGGGAAAATTTTTCTCGACACTATACCGAGCTGCATCAAACTGGCCGCACGTTAGCATTCGGCCCGCAAGGCGGAAATAAAGCGATTGAAATCTTACCCAAATCCACCCTGGCCTAATGGACCAACAGGAAGTAAGGTGCTAACGATGGCGGCCCGCGGCACCAATTTATGAATCGCCAAGCGCTGGAAATATATGGCCAGAATAAGCATGGCAAAGGGGACTGCACTTCCCCACATGATATACGAGATTATGACTGTTATCAACGCATGCTGGTCGTTTGGCAAAGCATCTGCTACTACGCCGCCTGAGGCAGCCGCGACAATGGGCGCAACGATAGGAAGAAGCCACGCAGCCGTCATTGTCTCCAATTTGGCCTCATGCTTAGTGGTACTATAAGGATACCCCAATCTATCGTTAGCATTGCGCCCACACGATGGATATAGTTTGCTATGGACAAAACTCACAGTACGAAAGGGATATAAAAGCATATCGCAATGCTAAAAGCGGCGTCTATCCACCACATCACCCAGGCCATCGTTGCAGCCCATGAACCCCACGCTGGAACACAGATATACACGACAAGGTTTACAATTGTTGCAAAGCCCATGGGGAATGTGCCAAGAAGCATGGAGTGTGCTGGATGCTCAATCATCTGCTTGAACTTGGCTGGCCAAAGCACATACCGCACGATTGAAATGCTGAGGAAAAGTGTGAACATTGCGACGTTTAATGCAAAGATGACGATAGCAATATAGTGCAGACCCCTGAATTGGAAAGGGAGATTTTGCAAAAGTATGGCCACAATACCCGTTCCCATATTGCCGGCGAACCATCTATGACACCCTCAGTTGTCAGCGCCAAAATTTTCAGCTCGTGCAACAGTAGAGAATGTGTTTCTTACCCTGGGTGGAAATTGGCTATGGCATACCAGTTGTCTCGTCGCCGATGCTTCCCTTCTTCATCACCATGATTACCATTGGCCCGAGTCGATTTTTCTCGACCATTTGATCTATTCATGTTGGTGGTGAAATCAGGAGCGTTTCGGGGAAGATTCTTTATGCTGGCGGAGTCGTTGGAGGATGAGCGAACGGATTCATCGTCTGGTTTCATTCGACCTGGAAGAAATGTTTATGGCGCGGAGAAAGAGAGGATGGAAGATCCCGACAGGGTACGGACAAGGGTAGGCCGAGAGTGACAGGTCAAGGATTTATACAGGAAGGTAGGCGATGGGAGATGATATGAAAGTTGAAAGCTACGATGAAGGGCTGCCAGTCGACAATGTTGATTCTTTATGAACACTGCGATGTGAACTGTTTTGTCATCGAAGTTGGCTAGACTGAGATTTTTACGTGGGGAATTCGGCCGTGAGATATTTGATGGTGAGGAGTGGGATTAGGAACAAGTATGACTGGGGTGTTGACAGCCAAGCTCCATCTTTTTTGAAAAGCCGAATTCCTCGTTCCCACCGAAGACGACGATTCTGATTTTCCAACCACGCTATAACCCAGCTTCCAAACATCGAAGCTATAGACCTCTTTGATGCCGGGCGATGGCAAGCCTGGATGGTAGGTAGTTCATTGTTCTGATTATGTTGCCCGTCGCCCGAAATCTGGGAAACGACGCATGACAAGAGACATCTTCAACGGTGCCACCTTGGGAAGAAAATCTGCTGGGACTCTAGAAACCTTAGCGTTGCGTTCCGCCTCCTGCCGCTCCACTTGGAGCGAGAAAGTCGGCCGAGTAAAGATATAAAAGACTCTTCCTGGTTAGCTTTGACCCCCCGGCGTGGTCTCAGTTACATATGTACCGATGTTACTGATTGCCGGCCAACAAGAAACCAAAACCCCATCACTTCTCCAACCTATGAGAGTTGCACAATCCATATACTACACGTGCATAATGCAATACTTTTCTATAATTTAATACTTTTCTGCATGTGTCAAGGCTGTTTTTTGTTCGAGTCGCCGTTCAGTCGCTGGTTACCTTTTTCTGTCGGTAACTCGCCTTTGCCGCTTTCGGAACAGGTGGGCAATTGCTTATATAAGCAGCCACGTCAAAGTCATGTGATGTGATTGCCATGCCCTATGCCCTATGCCCTAATGTAAATACAGGCGCGTCCCTTTAGCGCATCTGCCGCCTACAACCGCCGGCGCGGGGGATCCATGGATACGAATGACTCACGGTGCGGCTGAGACACGACGGGAGGGGCTTTAGGGGGAGCCAGACGACGCTGAATTTTTCTCCTTTCACCCTTTTCCTTCTGCCCTCTCAGCAGCAAATATTACCTCTTGTCAGTACTATCTCAGTAGGCGGGGTGATATCTCTCTCTAGTTCAAGATGACAACCGTGGAAAGGCCGCGTTTCGCCCCTAAAGATGCACCAGAAATACGTACAGAGCGTCTAGTTATACGCCCTGTGAAGGATTCTGATATCGACGCCATGTTCACCCTGCGCGGTAATGCAGAGGTCATGAAATGGAGGTAGATGGCTCTCTACTTCCTCTTCCCTTGGCTTCCGCCCCTCCCCCTTGGCATAATATAGTGCACTGGCTAACGATAGCACCCTTCGTCCCGTCCGCTTCCCCGCCAACAGTCTCTTTAAGAAGCCAGACGCTGATATCTCCGCAACGATAGAGAGGGCCAAAAGGTGGGGTGATCCGGATAGTCTTATGCTAGTAGTGTCAGAAGCTTCTGACCCGACGGCTCGTGTATGCGGATCCGTCGGTTTCTTCACAATGCCTCCTGGCGAGCGAGTTGAGCTGGGATACATGTTTCTCCCAGACGTATGGGGGCGAGGGTACGCGACTGAGGCGGTGCGAGCAGTACTCGCGGCGTGGTGGGATGGGTATGCAGGTGTTAGGGACCTAATGCCGCAGGAGACTAACGACCGTGTCTGGGCCATTACACATACTGGGAATTTCCCAAGCTATTCGGTCTTGAGGAAGTGTGGCTTCGAGTGGGTTGAGAAGCTGGAGGATGAGCATGGATCTGCTGAGGTTTGGAGGTTGGAGAAGCCCGAGAGCAGCACCTCGGCCTAGGCGGTTAGCAGTATGCGGAAGTTCAATGTATAATGAAGTCATGTTTACATAGTCAATTTGATGCCATTAGCTGTTCCAATGAGTTGAAGGATTTCGCGTTTGGTTCGTGACAGTTTAAGTGGTAGTTAGCTTGGCGTTGAAGCTTTGCATAAAAGCTTCAAAAAGTCCGTCTCAAAGTATCGCCAACGCCGCCACATGGATCGATAGCACCCTACACCTTTTCCTTGAATATATTTAGATAGCTCCATTCGAAATGGCGCTCTTCTCATTCTTCTCCTCCTCTAAAAACACCTCCGCGACAACAAATACATCACAAGCGGAAGCAGAACAACCGCAACAACCGCCACAACCTCAACAGCAACAGCAGCAACAATCGCAAATACAACAGCAAACGCCTCCTCAAACCTCGCAGCTCACCAATTCCTCCAAGCTTCTCATCGGTGGCACAGCCTTCTTCATCCTCTCCGTCTTCATCACCCGCCGCTCCCTGCGAAGGCGCCGCATCGCCTCGACCCCCCCATACTACACCACAGCATCCCACCACCAGCCGACCGTCCACGGACCGTTCGAGGCCATCGAGGCCTTGAATGTGGC
>JAPERC010000154.1:0-55947 GCA_030411455.1 Arthroderma sp. MBC 290
GTAAATATATATAAATGAGAATATTTAAATAATATATTATATTGATAAATAAATCAGAAGTATACGGAGTAGTGGTAGATTGTTGGTTCCCCTCAGCGCCAACCCAAAAAATCTCCTGCGCACACAAACACACTAAACTCCCCCTTCGCTCCACCGACTTCTTCCAACCTCTTCTTCCTCTCGACAACCTCGCCCCCTTCGCATCTTCTCTTCTTCCTCTTCTTCACCCTCTTGTCCACCCCCCATTTCAACCTGCATCTGCGTCTTTAGCTGTGCAGGCTCCTGTCTGTTTAATTCTGCGTATTTCCTTTTATTTAGTTTTCTCGGTTACTTTTTAATCCAACATGGAGGGTAAGCAGAACACCGCCTCTCTCCCCAAGGACAACTGTCAACTCCCTTTCGCTCCTCCAGCTATCTCTTCTATACACTCAGCAGACTAACATTCTCTTTTTCTCCTCCTATAGAAGAAGTTGCCGCCCTCGTCATTGACAATGGGTATGTCTAGTCCCTTGCTCTGAGCGTTGGGAAGTGTTGTGGTTCTTCGACTTCGTCCGACCAGAAACCCAGCCTTCCCGCAAAATACATTACCCCACGTTCCATCATCCACCAAAATATCATCGCACGAACTCGATCTCTGGCTGAAAATACTTCAATCTTGATGGGAATGCGGTTACTGATGATTTGTTGATAGTTCTGGAATGTGCAAGGCCGGTTTTGCCGGTGATGATGCTCCACGAGCCGTCTTCCGTAAGTACCTTTCAGCCCCTCTCCTCAGCCGCCTGATCCTCAAAAAACGTGCCTTGCGCATATCTCTGAGCTTGTACTCTTCAAAACAAGTCTGCTATGGACACTGCTGATGCTGTCGAATAGCTTCCATTGTCGGCCGCCCTCGTCATCATGGGTAAATATAACTCCCCCCTTGCCTCCTCCTTGGCGAAAGGGAACAAACGCACTAACCCATCGTTGTAGTATCATGATTGGTATGGGTCAAAAGGATTCCTATGTTGGTGATGAAGCACAGTCCAAGCGAGGTATCCTAACCCTCAGATATCCAATCGAGCACGGTGTTGTCACAAACTGGGATGACATGGAAAAGATCTGGCATCACACTTTCTACAATGAATTGCGTGTCGCTCCTGAGGAACACCCCGTCCTCTTGACCGAAGCTCCCATCAACCCCAAGTCCAACCGTGAAAAGATGACCCAGATTGTCTTCGAGACATTCAATGCCCCCGCTTTCTATGTCTCTATCCAAGCCGTTCTTTCTCTTTATGCCTCCGGTCGTACCACTGGTATTGTGCTTGACTCTGGTGATGGTGTCACTCACGTTGTCCCCATCTACGAGGGTTTCGCTCTTCCCCACGCTATCTCCCGAATTGATATGGCCGGTCGCGATGTCACCGATTACTTGATGAAGATCTTGGCCGAGCGTGGTTACAGTTTCTCTACCACTGCCGAACGTGAAATCGTCCGTGACATCAAGGAGAAGCTCTGCTACGTTGCTCTTGACTTCCAACAGGAAATCCAGACTGCTTCCCAGAGCTCCAACTTGGAGAAGTCCTACGAGCTTCCTGATGGCCAGGTCATCACCATCGGTAACGAGCGATTCCGTGCTCCCGAATCTCTCTTCCAACTCAGCGTTTTGGGTCTTGAGCCTGGTGGGATCCACGTCACCACCTACAACGCCATCATGAAGTGTGACGTTGATGTCCGAAAAGATCTGTACGGAAACATTGTCATGGTAAGTCAACTCTCACTAAAAACCTATGATACTATATATGGAATGCTAACAACCTTCTTTTTGAAATAGTCTGGTGGTACTACTATGTATCCTGGTATCTCCGACCGTATGCAGAAGGAAATCACTGCTCTTGCCCCATCCTCGATGAAGGTTAAGATCATTGCTCCTCCTGAACGTAAATACTCCGTCTGGATCGGTGGTTCTATTCTTGCCTCTCTCTCCACCTTCCAGCAAATGTGGATCTCAAAGCAAGAATACGACGAGTCTGGTCCTTCTATCGTTCACCGCAAGTGCTTCTAAGGTGAGTTGTCAAATCCTTCAGTCTTGGCCTTTTTTCATCAAGCTAACTCCTTCAAGCGCTATGCGTCGGACAGTTGATAGAAAGATAAAGAGAGGAGTTATGTTGCTTTCAGCGAGTTGCCTATTTTATTCACAGCACCCCAAACCTCCATAGTCCCGAAATTCAATTAAATACTTTTTTCTTAACAAAGCCAAATACTGTTACCATCTTTCCCCACGTCATTCCTGTTATCTCACTTTATATGAATATGTATGTCGAGATAGCCAAACGAAAACCCCGAGTCCAAGTATGCGTAAAAGTGTTCTCCGAATGAGCGTAGACTCTCGAAAATAGATATGCGTAATGACGATTAGCCAGTGAATCATGAACCACGGGGAAACTCCCATGGTGGCCTTTACATATGATGATAGAACGCAGACCATCCACACGTTTTAGATCCGAAAATTCAACAATCATCTGATCAATTCCATTCATAAACGAGCGTGAAAAAAAAGGGTAAATGACAAAAGTATGGACAAGAATATAATTCGTTCAACAAAGATAGATATATAGCCATTCGCTGAGATCTTGAGCTTCATAAGTGTGTGAGTCCTGCCACGCGCCTTGGTAGTTTTGCTATTTTTGAGCCATGAAAATATGGACAATGGGAAAAGAAAGCTGAAAATATATACATGAATGTAATTTGTGAATAGAGAGAGGGAGATGAAGATGAGGTGAGATGAGATGAGGGGAACGGGACTGAAGCCCTACCCGCTATTCTTCCGCTCTGCTCTTTCTGGTCGGTTATGATATATCTAGTTTGGGAAACCGGCCTTGAGGTTCTCGTAGATGGACTCGGGGAAGGAAAGTTGGTTCTCGGATTGGTCGAGGGCAGCGGTACCTCCGAGCTCGGTGACGACCTGGTTGTTTCACTCAGTGTTAGACGGTGTTTATCTTCAAGGGGACGGATGGGGGAGAGAAACAGAATGAAGGGGGGAAAAGGTAAGAACTTACGGTTCCAACGAGAGATTCGTTTCCGGTCTTGTCACTGCTGGTATCCCACCACATACCTCCACCAAGAGACTTCTCCTTGATGTACTTGGCCTTGATAGTGGCGATGGCAGGGGTATCGTAGCTGATGAGGAATTTCTTGGCCGCATCGTAGCTGTAAGAGGCACCTTCTTGCTCGAGCTCGGTGACTTCAGCGCCAGCTTGGGGAAGATCATAGTAGTCCCACATGCCGGGCTCCCAGGTACCCTCACCGACACCGTTGTATGGGGCGCCGATGCCGTCGGTCTCAGCGAATGAGCGTCCGTAGAGAGGCATACCGAGCACGACCTTGTCGGCGGTGATACCGGCGGCCATGTGGCCAGCGACAGCTCCGTCGGCGCTGAATGGGGTCTTGCTTGGGTCGGTGGTGGATTTGCGGAGGTTGGCTTGGTGGCCGGCAACTGCTTCCCAGCTGCCAGAGAAATCGTAGGCCATCACGTTCCAGAAGTCAAGGTGGGCGTCCATTCCCTTGAGGTCCATCTTCTCGTAGTTAGAGGGGCCTATCAATTCAAATTGGTTAGAGGATGGTAGACAACCGAAGTTCGTGGGAGTAGGGTGACATACCAGCTGGGGAAGCGACGGTGAGCAAGTAGTGGTAGCCATCGGTGGCAGCAGAGTAGTCATCAAGAGCCTTGAAAAGGGGAAGCGTGAGATTAGCATCCTGACAATCAAATGGTATTGAGAAGAGGAAAGGCATACCTTTCTGGTTGCGCCCAAGAGAGCGACGTAGTCAGCTGCTTCTTGTGCGTTGGCAGGGTACTACAGAGTATTAGTATATTACCGCTGATACCAGGCCCATATATATGCTCAAGCTCACCTCCCAGTCAACATCAATACCATCGAAACCAAGATCCTTCACGAGCTTGACAGCTGAATCAGCGAAGGTCTTTCTTCCCTGCTCAGTGCTGGCTGGCACGGGGAAGTTTGGAGAGTAAGTGAATCCACCAATGGACAGGAGAGTCTTCATTTTGCGGTTCTCCTTCTTGCGCAAGAACAGCTGCTTGATGAGTCCATAGACGTTGCTGCCAGGCTCCTGGGTGTCACCAGGGAATAGCTTTTGGAGATCAGCATATTCATCAGAGAGGTAGACTTCTCCAGACGCTCTGAGGTTGGCGAAGGAGTAGAGGATATGGGTGAATTGTTCCGCTACCAAGTCAGCAGGTTGGAAGTTGCGGTCATATGTACCCTATGGCTCGAATTAGTTTCTAAGAATCTGTCTTAGGAGGAGCTAGAACGAACCCAGTTGACATAGTATCCGACGGTACGAAGTCCACCAGATTGACGGGTCTGAAGGTCTGCTGAACCCTCTCTATCTCCAATGACTGCTGCACTAGCTACGGAGGCAAGGCCAAGGGCCAAGCTCGACAAGAATCGCATGTTGATGATGATGGAGAAACCGAAGGTGTGAGATCTGGTGTGCGATGGCGCTTATTGATCGGGCTGAAGAAACAAATCGATGATCAATGGGGTCCATGTCGAGCTATTTGTACTTCTCCCCTGAGGCTTGAGGGGAGTGAGGTGATCGCTTCCAGACTAAGACGGTCGGATGGACATTAGGAGATGCAACCACCAGTGGTACTCTGGACGTAGATAATGTCACGTAGACGGTAGCCTCAACTGGTAGGGTATAACGGGTGCGAGAATGGCCCGCAGGTGCCAGTCCCATTGCCGTACACGCTCTGGGGAAACCATCCCCTCAATACTCGGGATATGGGGGCAGTTGTATCACTCGGCAACTTTGTTCATAGAACCATAGCAGATTTTCCGAGCAGCTAATTGGTGGGAAATGGCGTGGGTATTCCATTCGCGCGCATGGACAAAGGCAAAGCCGGGGCCTTTCTGGGGACAGGATGATCCTCCATGGTGAAGGACAACCTTGGGGGAAAGGGGCTACAATATGCTGACGATAAGAGGCATCCGGTGGTAGGTAGCATGGCGGTGTCACCCGGATAATTTGTCAGTAATCAGCATTTAGCCTCATGAAGTGCATTCGAGGGCAAGGCAGATATTATCACCCGTTGGGTATTTTCCCCCTTTGGGCGCAGACGGCTGACGTGGGAATGATGGAGGGGCGGAATCAGCTCTATCAATCCAACAATCCTGGTCGTCTTCATTATTGGGGGGGCATTCTGTGAGGTCCAGGTGATAGAAACGCCGAGTTATGATTCCCAGGCAAGGATTGTTGACACGGAGCCCGGTCATCATGTGGGATTGAAGGGGTGATATGAGGAGCTCAACCCTTTTACCGACGAGACGTTCTTTTCCCGATTCTAGTTTCAAAGTATCCCGGTGTACGATTAGCGTACTGTGAGATTTTTTAGGCTGATAAAGTGACCGTCATGCTCTCAGTGAAAGAAATATCGTCAACCTCCACACTGACGACTAGTGAGGAAAAGGAAGGAGAAAATTGAAACCGGAGGATCTGGTCCTTCAGCGAAAATCTTCATCTCCCTTCTCAAACAGTTATTAATTAAGGCCTACCCGCAATCAAGGCCTTTGAGGAAAAACTTCTCAGATCATGTACCTGCAGGTACGGGGTGTAGCAGGGTTAGTCAACCAACATTGTTAGTGTAGATGAAATACTTCCTCTCGGCATACGCCTCGGATAGAGGGAAACATGAGAGACGGGCGGCGGTTTCGTAGGTTGAGCTCCGAGTAGAAGAGCCCCCATCAATAGCCCATGGGGGCAGAGGGCCAGAAAGCCTCCCAACTCGAGGCCCATCGCCAACACCAACGCGTAGATAGGTGCGATGAATGACTCTGGCATGTGTGTTCCTGGCCCGAAGGACGGATAAAGCATGGGGGCCGAGAAAATAAAGTCAACCCGATGGTACCTTTTCGACTCGGCATCATGGAGGGACGGAATACCTCTCCGGATCTCCTTTGCATGTTCCCCCCACAGCCTATCTTCAGCATTGTCAATCATAGCGCATATTGAGAGAGGTGGAATTCTGGCAAGACGCTTTAACAATCACTCTGAGAGACAGAGCCATACCTCCACGACCCAGAGGAGAGATAGATGCCATGCGATGATGAAGGTGCAAGGCATATCGCCGTGATGCGAATACCTTCTACGCCGATCATCATAGCCAGAATGTCACCATCTAGATGGCAGACAGGGGTTAAATGCAGAAGCGTGGGCGCTTTTCTACACATGAAACGACGGGATGGCTTGCAACCCACCCCGAAGTATCGGCACATGGGGAGAGAGTCGCTGGGGAAAACAATGTGACTCCATATCTGTTCCCATGGGGTTTAAGGCCCGATGACGCCCTGACTGCGTGAGATCATTCTCAGTGACATATGCACTTTTTCCTTTCTTTTCTTCTTCTCTCTTCCGTGTGGGTTTCGGCGCGTCGTAAAATGCGACACCAAGGCTTGGTGATGAGAGAAATAGAGGGGATACAGGGAGAGAGAGACGCGAGTAAGTGCAGAGTGATGGTGAATGAGGCCGTTTTGCTAGGATAGGGGTAAGCCGTATGCACTGAAGATGGGAGTATATAGTTCCTTCTGAGCGCACTCTCAAGGTCTGTCTGCATCGTTGAAAGGCACTGATTGCTACGGTCGAAGAGCCCGGACGAAAGGCCGAGACGCTTCACCTTCTCTCGTTTCGGGCCGAACGGATAAAGGGCGGTTTATCTGCAGAAGTCGATGATTCGGGTTGCGAACTTCGGCTTCCACTCGACTGCTCTTCTCCGGTTGTGAGACTGGCATGTCTCTTGAGCTGTCGTGAGAGCCCGCAAGACCTTTGTGGACCGTTTCACAGACTTGTGCTACAGTGATAAAACCAGCCATCGATTTACATGTCCCAGATTCGAATGACAAAGGAACTTGAAATGATTCTTGCATTTTAAACACCTCTATTTTGGCAAAAGATAAAGAGAAGGAAAAAAGAAAAGATTAAAAAAACACCGCCCAATCTACACGTTCCAACTCTGTAGATTTCGTAGCACACATCCCTCTCCCTTTGGATCTTCACGCTCAGATAGCTTTCCAACCACATACACGGTCTCTCCTTGGCCTTCTAGGTGCTTCTTGACCGCCTCAGCGTCACCCGCAGATACGACAGCAATCATTCCAATTCCATTGTTGAATGCTCTGGCCATCTCTTCACCGCTTACCTGGCCTGTCTTCTTCAACCATTTGAATACTCCTGGGAGCGGCCAGGATGCTACATCGACCTCAGCACGGAGGTGTTTTGGAAGGGCACGGGGAATGTTTTCCACCAGCCCTCCTCCGGTGATGTGGGCCAAACCCTTGATAGCGCCAGGCGCAGAAGCTCTGATAGAAGCAAGTAGTGGTTTGACGTAGATGCGAGTTGGGGTAAGGAGTGCAGCACCGAGTGAAGAGGTTGGGGTGTTTGTTTCAAAGGGTGTCGGGCTATTGTACGTGAGACCCGAGCGCTCTACAATCTTGCGGACGAGTGAGTAGCCATTCGAATGAGGTCCGCTGCTGGCTATGCCGAGGAGGACGTCTCCGGAACGCATGTTGTCGAAATCCGGGAGGATTCGCTGGGTAGACGTGTCAATGGCACCGATAGCAGCACCGGCAGCATCGTATGAATCGTCAATGAATAAACCTGGCATTTCAGCAGTCTCTCCACCGATCAAAGCACAGCCTGCTTCAACACAGCCGTCTGCAACACCAGATACGAATGAAGCTGCAATTCCAACATCGAGTTTACCGCAGCTGTAGCAGTCAAGGAACATTAGGGGTTCGGCGCCCTGGACAACGAGATCGTTAACGTTCATGGCAACAAGGTCGATGCCAACAGTGTTATGAATGCGCATTTCATGGGCAATCTTGAGCTTTGTACCCACTCCATCGATAGCTCCGATGAGAGTAGGAGAGGATGAGTGGAAACCAGAATTACACGAGGCAAGTGAGAACGTGCCGCCAAACCCGCCAATAACGGCGTCAGAACCCGGCCGGCGAGTTCTTGCAACATTGGCTTTGATTTGGTTGACGAGGTCGTTTCCGGCGTCGATCGATACGCCTGCAGCCGCGTATGTGAGAGGCTCGTTGTCCTTTGTGACAAGGGGGCGTGAGGAAGCAAATGCCCGGTGAGCGATATCTTTCCTGTAATGCATGCCCTGGAATTGGATTGTAGATATTCCGGTATATGACTTCTTGACGGCACCTTCAAGAGTATCGGCCGTAGCAGTGGCGGCTATCACACGTCCACCTGCAGTCTTGAGTTGCCCATCAGCGATAGCTGTACCCGCATGGAAGATCAGTGTCTCGGGAGCAGCGCCGGTAAGAGTAATATCACGGCCCTTGGCATACGACCCAGGGTATCCTTCAGCAACTGCGATAACTGTAGCGGCATACTGAGGTTCAACCTTAACCGTAACGCCGTCTAACCAATGCTCTGCACAAGCGACCATGATCTTGGCTAAGTCTGTGTCGTCGCTGAGAAGAGGTAGCAGGGTCTGAGTCTCGGGATCACCGCCCCGAACGTTATACTCTAGAACTCTTGGTCCATTTTTCGTCATGATGAGTCCGGTGAACAGTATTCCGACAAATGGGAACCCTAAATTTGAACGGTCAGTATTACTTCCACCCAATCTAGATGATCAGTATTGAGCAAACACCAACCTTCTTTGCGCATTCCATCAATGCTGGGCTGAACAATAGTTCTATCGATTTCCTCCATAACCTCCTTTGAAGCAATTCTAGTGGGTGCATAGCATCCCATTCCACCAGTATTTGGACCCTGATCACCATCAAAGATGCGTTTATGGTCCTGGGCTGGAGGTAGCGATCTGATGGTATAGCCATCTGAAAAGGTGAGAACACTAAGTTCATCACCGTCTAGGAACTCTTCAATGACAACTTCGTCTCCAGCTTCTCCAAACTGGCGCTCCATCATCATCTCCCGGAGAGCTGTGTGAGCCTCCTCTTTATTCTGGGGGAGGATAACACCTTTACCACCAGCCAATCCACTTGCCTTGATGACGACGTCATGATCGGCAGAATCAAGATATTCACAAGCAGATTTGTAATCGGTGAAATTTCCATATTGGGCTGTTGGAATGTTATGTCGCTTCATAAAATCCTTAGAGAAGGCCTTTGAACCTTCCATGCGAGCAGCAGCTTTGGATGGACCAAAGCATTTGATGCCAACTGTAGAAGGAAATTGGTTAGACGTGCATAATCATAAATGATACATCTTTTTTCCTGTTGACCTTACCTGCCTCGAAAAAGCCTTGGATTCCATCCACAAGAGGAGCCTCAGGACCGGGAACAACTAGATTAATGCCATTTTTCTGGGAGAAGGCTACTAGGCCAGGGTAGTCATCGGCTTTGACATTGACATTGGTGATCTTAGAAGCATCCTTTCCGGCAGTACCTCCATTGCCAGGGGCACAGTAAACCGATTCAACCAAAGGTGACTGGCTAAGTTTCCAAGCAAAAGCATGCTCTCGACCACCGCTCCCGACGACGAGAATTCGTAATTTTTCTTGGAGGAGCATTTTGTTCTCTCTTTCGTTTTACCTGCCCAGGACAGGGAGCCTAGATATTTCCTGTCAGACTTGATGCTGTGGATATGTCCCCACCTGGGGATTGAAGGCGTATATAAGGAGTAGATATCAAAAAATAGACGAGGAGGGTTCCTCAAGGGTTCTCCAATGATTTTTATCATGCATTGAATCAATTGCTCGTATTCTTTTTGAGTCATGGAGGCAGATGGGTATATAGCGAGGGGCATGGAGGGGTATCTGATAACGACTGATATGCGATTGGAGAACGTAGATGAGGATATGAGACTCACCAATGCGGTTGCAGATGGAACTGCCAGTGACTTCTAGAGACTGGAGCGTCTAGCGACCGTGATTGAGGGTTGGTTGACTTGTGAAGCCCAGGGAAAATAGTCGCTCTCTCTATGGAGATTTTTTTTTGATGCTCGAAAAATTTCAAGCCCCAAGCTATTTTTAAGTTTGCGGGCGGCGGGACAGAGAGAAAAGCTCCACGGCTGCAACAAGTACGAGGAGAGAAGCAAAAGATGGAGCAGAGGAGAAAGATGAAGAGCAGAACAAGCGCCTTTTCTCTCAATCTATTTTAATCTACTTGCTGAGAAAATCTCTTGAATTTCTTCATCTTTTCGCCTGTTTCCAGAGCTGGAAGTACATCGGCGTCGCATAAATATTAAGCCGACGCGCAGGGCGACGCGCCAAGACTTTCATCGCAGCTTGAATTTTATATATAATTTTTTTTCTTTTCAGCATCTTCAAAACATCGAACAGAATCATCAAGCTGCTCGTCGCGCTTTTTCTGCTTCTCGCTTTTCTTTTCGCTTTGTTTTATTATGACTTCTTTGTTTAGATTTCTTCCTTATCTTTTATAATTGCTCAAGACTTATTCCCCCTGGCATTTTTCCGGTTGCTTAGACGTATATCCTTTTAATTCATTGATACCTTTCCTCTGCTTCAAACGACCTCGACTTCTCCTGTAATGTACACCCGATCGGTTCGACTAGCTGCAAACCCGGCCCGCGTCTATGTCTGCCTTTCCTGCATATCTAGGGGCACCGCACCCTCACCGTTACCGTTTGGTCATGTTCGACACCTCACCCAGGACGCAACTTCGGAGATAGGAGGCTCTAGAAATGGAATCGAACACGTTATACATGGCAATAACAAACCAAAGCGAGCCACTCAAAAGAAGAAGAAGGCTGCCTCAAAGCCAACCCGTCCTGCGCCGAAAAACGCACCAGAGGGTACACCGAAAAAGAAAAAGAGGCAGGACATAAAGTCAATCAACTTGTCGATACCAGAGGTATTTACGATTCCCGTGCACTGTCTGCTACTGTCGTGTGGACTCAATTGACATTTTTCTTACCATTCTACAGAAACTTCGGTTGAAGAAATCATCAACAGTCCGCATTGCTTCGCGCGCCGAGTTGCAAGAGTCGACGGGAGGTAGTGTCTCGAACCAAAGACGAATTAATAAATACTCCGCTTCGGCAAAACGTGCGATAAAGACAAAGGGTATCGATAGCTGGCAACCGCCTTCGTTGATTGGTCGGCTGAAGACCGAATCAGATGTATGTACAGCCAGCTTCCGTGACTGCTGAAAGGTATCTCAAGTTCTCCGCTGACTCCGCTTTATTAAAGAAGGATGGCAAGGGAGGATTAGCGCAAAAGCTTCTCCCGCAAACCGGAGGCAATGGCGAAGTTATTTTCAAAAGAAACGAACCTCCAGTTGTGCGTGGCGCTGAGCCTGGGACAGCTAGTTCCCTGGATGCAAGACACATTAAAGTAGAATGTTGGTCATACCATGATTTATTCCTTAATATGAGCACCGCTAATCGTATCCTAGCTTTAAATACAGAGTCTACCGATGTGCCGCGCCTGGCCTACGGCCTGGACAGAGTGTTATTCAAGTGAGATCATCCTATCCTATCACGGTATTTCTCTCGTTTATGGCTAACTTTCCTTTAGCCCCGGTGTTTATCATTTGCAAGATCCTAGATCGCGAGTCTTCAACTTCGACCCCTATCTTCGCGATATCATGCCCGTGACAGAGTTCGATTTCAAAGCACTGAACGCATACATAATCTCATCCGCTGATAACACCCTTCACTCAAAGGCGAAAGAAGTCGGGAAGAAATACATCGGGTCTTCGTCCAGTATGACTGGTGTATTGTCACACTTCCATTATTTGCTATCTTGGTGGCGTCAGGTGGATACGTCCACTATTTCTCAGGGTTTCCCGCTGATGCTCCGGAGCTTCACCCGCATCAATCGAAAACCCGCCTCCGTATTTCTGAGATACAAGGATGGTGTCTATGCCATTGATGGAGACAAAGAACTTGACGGGGGAACTATTTTGATGAGCTTAGGAAAATCGATGGAGAAGTTGCTGACAATGCCAAGCGAGCAATTCGAACGATATAGGAGGAGTAGCACCGATCGGATATCCGAGGCTGATTCAAGCCCGGAGACATATCATTACTCTACCTGCGGCGACTTTTTGATGAGAGCACAGCTGGATGCATATGACCCCCGACTTCCCGGAACTGGCATGTTTGACCTGAAAACACGGGCAACCGTATCCATCCGAATGATGCCTGGTAACCCCAAGGACGGCCTGGGCTACCAAATAAAGGGTCGTTTCGGAACTCTTGAGTCGTTTGAGCGGGAGTACTTTGACATGATCCGATCTGCGTTTTTAAAATATTCGCTCCAGGTTCGCATTGGACGCATGGACGGTATTTTCGTTGCTTTCCACAACGTACAGCGGATTTTCGGCTTCCAGTACGTGAGTTTGCCGGAAATGGATAAAGCTCTCCATGGACAAAGCGATACTGCGCTAGGAGATGCGGAGTTCAGACTCAGCCTTAAGCTATGGAACAAGGTTCTTGACAAGGTCACCGAAAAGTTTCCAGAGCAATCTGTTCGACTGCATTTTGAAACACGCGATAATACGTCACCTTTTATGTATATTTTTGCGGAGCCGATGGAGAACGATGAGATTGACGCGATCCAAGCCAAGGGACAGGCTAGAATGGAGAAGTTTGAAAAGGAATTATTGTACCCAGAGCTGGCTGAAAAATCGGATTCTGAAGCACCTCAGAATGTTGACCCAGAGAGTGTCAGCAACGACGCTCAACCCAGTAGCAGTGTCACCGCGGAGTCGGCAAGCACCGAGAGTTCGGAACAGGTGGTTGAGGCAAGCGAAACAGACGCGATAAAGGAAGAAACGGAGGTAGAGGTAAAGGAAGGAGAGGAAGAAGACGAAACACCAGGACGACCTATACTCGCCATGTCACTTTCAATCCGCAATATCGTGAACGGCAGAGCGGTTGACCGTCCTGTGAATTTCACCGGCCAAGACTCATGGAATGTGGAATATAGAATTAGCACATTTCCCCAAAAGCGAAGCCGCACCCTCTTCGACCAATGCCGAGCCAGAAGGCTAAAAGACAATGATCCTGATGAACGAAACGATCCATCCCGTGACGAGTCGAATCCCTTCCACTTCCAATTGAAGAACGTCAGCGAGATGGGTCGACAGTGGGAGGCGGAACAAGACAAGCTCGAAGAAGAACAGGGCATTGTCAGATATGAAGATTAAAACACACGAACAAGGACCGATGCATGGCCTTGATACGACCTCATTCTTCTTTCATTTTTTATTCGTTAAGATCCTCTGTTGGATTTGTACTTTCATAAGTGTTACCTGCAAATGGGGACACATTGGAATCTTGATATCAAAACATGTATATTATATTTATGTATTATAGTTCGACGGATACTCTGGTTTCGAAGTTGGGAAGGCATTTGGGGCCTGCATTGGTATGATTTCTGAAACGGTTTCTTCAGACCATCTTGTGGCTGTTGGCGTTTATTTGGGTCTTTTATCTGGTTGGATAGATCTCCTGGGCGCAATATGGCGTGTTGGCCGCTACCTTGTAGAATAAGGCAGCGTGAAATACAAACATCATTAATTATCCTGTCTATCGCCTCTCTCGAACTATTTTCTCCTGCCGGATCCAGCTAGAAGCGCAACGAAGCTAATCGCAACAATCCCGGGATTTCCCACTCCCATATATCAAAGCCCGAACTCATCATCGATCACTTCAGGAGGTGGCGAAAGAGTCTCCTGTAAGCTGGACAGTGTGTGTTGTTGACACTACGCTGACGTGCAGATATTCAATCCACGAACAGCGAGAGAAACCCGCCAGCACGTTACTTCTCCAAGCGGCCCATTGGCTAGCGATATAGCACGAGTGGCAATTGATTGTGCATTATTATTTTATTATTATTATTTTTTTTATTTTTTCTTTCAGTCAGCCTCGAGATCGTTTGAAGAGATGTGGGGAGCTCGCGCCACAGTGCTGGGATTCGTCCTTGGGATGGACTGCTAACAAGTGATGGATGGTTACACTGCATTTTGACGTGTGAATGCTTATTCTCCAATTATACAGCACATAGATGACTGTATTGTGCTATGAGTTGAGATGCCATTGAGGAAATAGAGCGGGTGCGAGTGATTGATATCATGGAGATGTAGAGAAACGCTGTTAAGGGTTGTAAGAAAGGCGTAGCAGAGGCTTTCCTTCCTTGATAGTATCCAAGGCATGAGCGACTCTTTAATTGATGTAATGACTTTGGGGAGACATGCTCTGACCTGAATCGCCTTTAGATTCGCCCTTTATGTACTCATCATCTTTACCTTATATCCAGTTATGCAGTGTCTTGCGCGCTATAATTATTTTCGCTCCTTTCTGCCATTGATGGGCACATAAATTTAACCATTTTTTTTCGCGGCGTTCTTATACCTTATTCCTTCTCTGCCTTACTTCTCGCTCTAACATGGCGGATGCCAAAAGCAATGTCAGCTCTGTGGGATGTTCCCCGTATCAATACTCATATAGTTTAGAAATTGTTCAACAGCCTCGTCGAGCACAAGCTTGTGGCTTTGAGAGCGATAAGCAGGATCAAAGCTATATATCTCCAGCTGTAGCTGTCCTTTTGAAGGTTAAGGATGACGATCTGGGTGAGACTGTCGATCCTCGGTATGCAGGATGATATGGCTCTCTTTAGCTGAAAGCCGCTAATTGACGGGGTTGGGCGAGAATATTGGGGAAGAAAGAATGCTAGATATATCAGCCTTCGTCCTCTCAGTGGATTTAGTTCGTGCCGAATACGTATATCCAACTAAAAGCACACATGATGCTTTGTCTCGAGAGGGCCTTCTCACTCCACCCGCATCGCCTCGCTTATTCCCGTGTCTCGAGCCACCTACCTCGTCGCGTTCAAGCTCACCTGTCCCATTCTGTGCCCTACCTCCGCCTTTATTTCCCGTGACAGCTGACAACGGTGTTGTTGATCTGGAGTTCTTCCAAAAGCCACAATGCCTTTCACAGACCGCGGTACCGCTTTATGGCAGATCTGATCGTGATGGTACAACTCGAGGCATAGGTTTGCCAAACCCTCAAGCATTCACTCCTCCGCAGCGTAGCGATATGATGCTTGGTCAAAGTAACGTCGTACCACCGTCGCTATTTCTAGGCGCTCGCCATGTGAGCCCCATCAGACTAAGGGATATCGATGGCAAACTCGGCATTTGGTTTATTCTGAGCGACCTGAAAGCCAGAGTGGAGGGTAATTTCCGGTAGAAGTCCTCATTTTCTTTCTTTCTTTCTTTCTTTCTTTCTTTCTTCTCTCATGAGACTGACCTGAGAGTAACGAAAGGCTAAAAATGATATTACTCAACACATCTCCTATGGATCTACTCTCCGGCTGGCAAGGTGCTCAAGACTGTCGAGGTCAAGCATCTCTGCTATCAATGGCTCTATCGGAAGTATTCCATCTAAGTCCGACAAAAGAATCCGGGGACACCAGGACGACGACAGCGCTGACAAGGTGCTTCAGAGCACAGGGCGTGAGAATCCCCGACGGGAGTATACGTGGAGAAGGTCGGCGTCTGAGGCTAAGGTCAACCCCGCAGTGAAAGCGGGGAATCGTGGAGGGAGTTTTGACTGGGAGGATATTGTGCTGCTAGATTTAGGCCGGTGAAAGCCCCTCTAGGTTGGACAAGAAATGCACCATCACCAACTGCCTGAGGTGATAACTTGGTGACAGTGTATCACCTATAATTATGGTAGGGATAGACAGCTGGTTCGAGATGAATGTTGATCGAGCAAATCGTTTCCAGACCTGTCGAATATGGCATATTTGGAGATCGCTCACTCGTGGCAGCACAAGAGTGGTTATAAAATGTGAGGAACAGGGATGAACCAAAGGTTGGACAGTTGTTATGCCAGTCACCCTCTCTGACGGTTATTCTTTTTTTTTTTCTGTTCCCATCTGCATCTCGGATCTCAGGATTGTATAAGAGATGGTGCTGTGTACAATTCGTTGAAAATCCATATACAAATAGCACCCACAGTTCGAGGTTGTTGAAGGTATCGCAGGTCCTCGGGGTGAGAAATGAAGTCACAATTGACATCATCGTCGTATCCACAGAACCTCAGCCTCTCCCCCTTTCTTTTGCCTCTTCGTTTCTTTTTCTGCTTGTTATTTTTTTTTTCACGACCCGCTTTTTTGTTTTGATCTCAGCTTCCCAGTGTTTCGTTTTTAAATGAGCAAAGAAGAAAATAGACGCCGGTCATATCAACGGTTGGTAAAATGTGGCTTTTTACCATGGTTCTTTTCCGCGGTCTACCATTGAAGCGAGGCGCTTGAAGAGGATTATAAGCGTAGCCAACATATAGAAGCCTTGGAGCCTTGGAAGGCATAACCAACGCGCCATTTGAATGGAGCCCGCCAAGGGACAAGCAGCGGTTGGGTGGTGGTACGGGCTAAGATCGCATCCGCTCGATACGATGGATAACGATAAGAGAGCAGAACAAGCGAGACTGAGAGCCTTTTGAGACATTCTGCTGGGCCGACGGGGATGAAGATTGCGGCTGGCTGAAAAAAACCTGGAAAAACGTGATCCGGTGCGTTTGTTGAAGAAAGACGAACGACGGCGAAGGTGAAAGGCGGCATTAAGGCGATGTTTGTGTTTCATAACAAGAAATTTATTCCATCATTCTTCTCTTTCTTTTCTTTTCTTTTGCTTTTCATCCTGATCAACGTGCATACATAGTAGACGCTGCTCAACGTCCTAGACCATCGCTTCTTCGTACCTTGCGTGTATGTGTTCCCCTCCGGTATCTCGCAGCGAGTTCCTCTCGGTATCTGGACTTTCTGCTTAGCCATGACGACTATATAACGGCTCGTCTCAGCTCTCTCGTTTGCTGATCTTGTTGATCGTTTTGCTGTTGGTGGATACCGAGAGCTCCCCCCAGAGAGCTGCTCCCAGTCCTTCTCTCTCTCTCTGTTCTCTTCTTCTTCTTCTTTCGTTTCTCCTTCTCGTTCAATCTCTGTCCCTTGCTCTCATCACCTGCTTCCGATTGCTGCCTGATACGCTTCAATTGTTCCCCAGTAGGATAAGACGTGAGCTCGATTCGTTCTGTGTTTCTCCTCCGACGACACTCATTTAACTTGTAGCCTGCGTTGTTCATTGCTTTTTTCGCCGTTACTCGTTCTTCATCATCTCGGACTTAACACGAAACCGGCCCTGTAACGCCATCAAAGTATCGTATACGCAGGAAGAGAGGCGAGAAAAGGCGGGGACGAGATTGCTCGATTCCTGACCAATTACTTCTCTTCAACCATGGCTGATGTATCGAACAAATCCCAGCGAAGGAAAAGTTTTGGTGGACTTTTAGGCTTTGCATCGTCATCGTCATCTCATTCGAATACGGCCACCGCCAGTTCCCATGCTCACCCCCGTTCAGATTCAAATTCACGATCCCGGCCCCAGTCCCGCTCATCGTCCGACTGCCTGTCTCGATATGACACCAACGAGAAAAAGAAAAGTAAAAGTAAGATTACTGGACAAGTTCATCGACAGGGGGAAGGACCAACAGGACGGGGCGGTGGATATGAGGATGATCGTTATACCCGCGATATTCAAGGACGGCGTGAGAGGAAGAACAGCGAATCGAAGCTTCAGAAAAGACCGCCACGTCCTCATCTCCCACGGCCAATGAGTAGTGGACCTCTTCTTCTTAGCGATGCTGCTCTATGCAAGCCACTACCGGGTGCGAGTACGGGAGATGCGAATCTGGCAGAGGGAAATAATAAGGACAATGAGTTCGCTCCTCGCCACTTGCTTAGGTCCCGCACTGTGGAATTGGGCTTGAACGATCTCACTGCTCCTACATCTTCGGCTGAACCAAACAGCTCTCGATCTCGTTCGAAATCCTTACAGAAGTCCATGAGGAACTCTGTGTTTGGTTCATTGAGCTCTTTTGTATCCCTCGATGACGATCATCGTTCAACAAAGGCTCATTCCAAGGACTCGTCTTTGGCCGACGAAGAACTATCTGCAGCAATGTTTGGCCATGGAAACCGCAATTCGACCTCAAGCAATTATAATCTCGCTGCTTTTTATCCTGGCAGATCCCATTATGGTACCAGCGTGCTTCATTACGGAGAAGTTCAGATGTCGGCTCCCATGTGGCGCAAGAAGCATCAATATCTCGTTCTGACGGAATCACACCTTGTTCGATTTAAGAGCCAAAGCAAAGCTGCTGAATACTTCCCTGCTATACCGCATGCGACTGGCAAATCTTCTGGTTCCACTCCATCTACTCCTACCAATAACCGTTTATCTATGGTGTCGCTTGCTTCGCTACCAGATGGTCAAGGAGGGATGAACCTGGAGGTTCAGGGAACGGGTGGTTCGGGAATAGCATTGAACAGTATCATCGCTGTGCACAAGCTTGACGACGGCAAACCATATTTCTCGATTGAAGTATGCTACGCAGATGAAAAGGTGCCCAAGGGAGTCTCGCTGAATATCCAGCTCAGTGACCCGCAAGAAGCCAGCCTTTGGCTTATGGGCATTCGCTCTAGTGCTGCGAATGCGAGGTTAATTGATCAGCCATGTCTAGACCTGAATACCATTGAATACGTTTCTCGGACACTTGAGGAGGAACGCGATTACGATCCGGATTGCTTTCGAGTATACAAGGTCGTGCATCGTGCATCACCCAAGCAGAACAATCGTTCTTCGCCCAACGATGATCTAACGAAACTAGCCTCTAGTGCGTGTTTGTTGGCTATCGGAGTGCATAAGATCCATATCCTACCTCTGCACCCAAAGGTTTCGAATCGAACGTCTGTTTCCTCTTTGACAGAGCTGGATCTGGATCCTTGGCTGGGCTTCATGTCGTTGTCCGGTATAACAATGCAGCCTAATGATGACTCTTTCCAGCTAGCTTTCCGGTAGGCGAATTCACGAATATCTACTTGAATTTGTGAATGTGACTAAGTGGCTGACTTGGTTTCTAGGATTCCGTTCAAGGCACCCTCTATTGTCAATTTATCTTCGTCTGCGTCAGGGGAGGTCGCCTTATATGTCCGACAACGTGCAGAGTTCCTACGACCCGAATGGATTCACCAGCCTTTTTCATTTTCTGTCCCGAATGATGTTGAAGCTGAAGTGATACCCCCTGATAATATAGAGGAAGAGAATGGATGCTTTGACCGGACGCTAATCGCATATTGTGCCGCTTACGATGTCGATACCTCGAGGATTCGCTACGCGGTGGATTACAACTGTGACGATGCCCCGGCGTTCCGGCTGCTTCCACCCGACGGTTCTTCTGATGGACGCGGTTACCTGCCCTTAGAACTTTTAGCGGTTATGCGATCATTGCGGTACAACGAATCGTTTGCAACGATTTCATTCGCCGGTGTAAACCTGGACGAGCTGCAGGACCCACGCGATCCTCATGGCTTTGACTATGATGCGATGCGGACACGGTCAAACGTTGCCGCCCATATTCCAAGCCAACAGCAAATTTCAGTACTCACACAGGAGATTCGTGCTTTGGCTTTGAAAAGCAAGAAGCTCCGACGAATGGATTTCTCTTACTGCCTGACCCGAATTCCAAAAGAAGAGAAACGTGAGCGTGATCCTGGATGCGGTATCCCAGAAGCTGTATTTCCTCTCTGCCGCCGGAAACTTACCAACGTGAACTGGATTACTTTGAATGGGATTAAACTCGGGGAATCAGATCTTGATTACCTAGTTGATGCGGCTTCACAGAAAGCTTCAGGTCTTCGAGCCCTCGAAATAAGCAATTGCAACATACATGTTCATGATCTCGATCTAATCTTGTCAACTTTCCGGGCTCAGGAAGAAACACTTGAGTCTGTAAGTATATCTGGAATTGTGGGCCGGCTGAGCCCTGAGGTATTTCAGCAGCAAATCGGATTCTTCCCTAACATTCGCAAAATTGATATTTCCCGCGTCACGCGAACATCTGGCGACGAGCCGCTCATAGCACCGGAGACGCTACTCAATTGGGAGCTAGAAGAGCTTTCCCTAAGTCAGACAACCATTAATAGCAAGACTGTCGATTCAATTGCAGCATATCTCGCTAGTTCTAAGTCCCACAAGTTGCGAGAGCTACGGCTTAGCCAGTGCGGGCTCACAAGTTTGGATGTTGCTGCATTTTTATACTTTATGGTAGACGACAACGGAGAAGCACGAAATATCCATCTTCACGTCAGTGAAAACCGCCTTCATGTAGAATGCGGAATGCTGTTTGAGTCGATTATCAAGAACCGGACCCCAACTCATCTTACGATGAAAATGCTGGAATTCCAGCGCGACGAGGACTTTCGACGCCTAGTTGAAGCCCTCGGACAAAACAAAACCCTTAAATATTTGGATATCTCCAAGGCATCACTGCCCCAGGACGCTGGCGCTGCAACTTCCAGGGCTCTGCAACGCATGTTTGAACAAAATTCCACCCTGGAGGAATTGGATATCAGCGGCGAATATGCGCACCTTGACGTGACTAAATTTGGTATCGGTCTAAACCTTGCATTGACTGGCCTGAAAAGGAACAGCACACTGAAGGTATTGAAGATTGAGCACCAGAAGCTTGGTATTCAGGGGGCAAATACGCTGGCTTCAGTCATTGAAAATAACAATTCGCTTGTTGAGATATACTGCGAAAACAATGATATCAATCTCCAGGCCTTTACGACCTTGGTGAACGCTCTACGCAAAAATTACACCTTGCTATACGTTCCCTACATGAACAGGGACTGCGAACAGTCTCTACGTCGCGTCCAGCGGGAAATGGAAGCCGACTCGAAGGAACAGTCGAGTATTCGATCCAGCCTCACCACGGCGGCATCTATCCGGAGGTCCATCCATGCAGCATTTGCTATAATCCCAAGTGGAAGTGGAGGGAACAAATTGAGCAAGGCGAACAACAACAGCCGCCAGAATGCAGCAGCAGGTCGTCGCGTGTCAAGCGCTCCGCTCTCTAAGAACACAGGACATGCAACTCCACCTTCCAATTCATCAACGCTGCCGCAATTCAGCCGGCCGGAGATCAAGTTTGCCATAGGAGCACTTGGCAAGCAGTGGGAAAGCGAAACTGCCCGTCTCCAGAGATATTTGTATCGCAACTACGACATACTAAATGGCATTGTTGACCAGATGGATATCGATGATGCAGCAAGCGATGGACGCCCAGTCACGGCCATGAGTCTAGCGACTTTCCTGGATCAACTCCAGATAGCGCCTACTGAAGCTGAGAACGAACAGCCAGAAGAATTCGACCAACAGCAGCAGCATTTCGGTTTGCAATACCAACACCACTCCAAAGACTTTTCAGAAAATAGAGAAAAGAACTCGCTCCCTTCCAAATCTTCCCCAGCTCCACAGCCAAACCATCTCAGAAAGAAAAAATCCCGCATTTCTCTCTTCTCATCCAAAGCAGCTACAGGCTCCGCACATACCAGCTCTTCAAAACCGCCCATATCGACTAATCCCAGACCACAACCACAACCGACTCAACTTCCCACAGCTGCCAGCAGCCTTCGCAGTCGGCAGACAACAAGCACCAGCGCCAGCGCCGGCAGCCAAGTGCCCTCTATCGTCAGCACAGCAGGGGCTGACAAAAACGAGGGTAGTAATTCTAGGTCCTACAATGGAGGGGACCATAAAGACAACCGCCCCAAACGATCCGATTCGGCTCCTAAGCTCGACTGGAGCCTTCCTGATTTTGGATCCCTTTGAATCTACTGCTCCTCGTCTCGTTCATCCCCAACTATACCTCCGTACCACGAAAGAGAATTATTAAAGAAAAGCCAAAAACATGAAATGACTGAATGCCCGAAACGACATGCTATGAACCTTTTTTTTTCTCCTTTGCTGAAGAGAAGGGAAAAATCCCCAAACACCTATCCACATTCCACATACGCCATACGATGGGTTCCATCACATCACATATTTGCTCTTACATACGTACATATATTCACAGTGCATAACTTGGTTGGGTCGGCTTATTTTCGTTTTAGTTCTATCTGGTCGTTTTCTATCTATCTTTTATATCGTCGGAGGTTTTGTTCGTCTTATTTCTGTCGTCGTTTACGGATATTGCACTTCTACTTCTCCTGCATCGCATCGCATCGCATTTATCTTCTATGTATTTATTATCTATGGCCGCTGTCCTTTCGTTTATAAGAAATATAATGTGTATTTTACTCCGAATAAACAGGCAGTAGAGCAACTCCTAGATCTATGTCTGCGGATGGTGGCCGGAGAAACATCGTCCCACGCAAACAAACGCCGAACCAAAAGCCCGATAGCCAGACAAAACCTCTCTCTTCATAATAACCAAAACATAGAACATCACAACCATCTCTATCCAATTGATAAATCCCTATAAACATAAAACATATACACACCGCCACAATGCCTCCGCCCTCCAACCAGCGAGCGGAAATCGAGCCCCCTCCACAAGTCACTGAAGAAGCCATGAAGGGATTCCTCACAGGAGCCGTACGAGTGCGTTAAAATACCAATCCAATCAGCACATTACCGATTAAGAGCAACAATGATAACAATAATAACGATTATGATACTCTAGTTCGGCACCCTCTCGATCCTCGCCCATTTAATCCTCACCCTTCCCCATCCGATGCATTTCTCAAACACAAGCGCAAACACCACCAATACGACACCTACACACCATACGCACACGAACACGCATACTCCCCGCCCATCAACCATCTACCGCCCCCTAATCGGATTCTCGAACTGGATAGCGCCCTTTTCAAAAGTCTACCGTGGCTTAACGCCACAGTTTAAAACGTTCATTCAGCTCAGCTGCATGACGTTGGGAGGGTGTATATGGGCCGAGAGACGGGTGGCGGAGTATCTCGATGTGACGAGGAAGGTGAGGAGGGCGGAGAGGAAGAGGAGGGAGGCGGAGGAGAGTTGAATTTACTACCTGCTTTTGGTGATGGAGTTGGAGTTCAGGGTGAGTTATTGGATTGTATACTGTATATTATTTATGGCGGGTTGTATATATCTATATTGATGGTGACATGTGCGGCCGTTGAAACGTGCACTGGCACTTTGCATTTCGCTAGTATGTATATGTATATACGTGTGTATCCAGGGCGATAAATTGGAATAAATGGTAAAACGAAAAAAGAAACCCCCCGCACGGGTTATGATTTGACATATGGAAAAGAAAAAGTAGATAGACAAAACTCCGACATGACGCCTTGGGCTTAATTCTTCAACCTGTACTTAACAACAGGGAGGAAGCAAGAGCGCAAAATACAAGAGAAATATTAAAAAATAGTCATTATAGTTTTGGTGGGGATATATCGAACACCTTGACATGCTTTGGATATGTTGAACAGCATTTGAGAGAAGACGTGATGGTGGGTGGAATGGTGAGGGGCGTATCGTAAGGTGAAAAGGTGAGGCGAGCGTTCATGCATTGCGGCCCAGTAATTCGTAATTCGCTTCCGAAGGCCCGTATTCCTCATCGTCCTTCTTGCAATTGGTACGTTGGAAGAGAGAGGAGAAGCGCAGCTTCCTTCTCGAAGGTGAGTATGATCTTGGAGAGGGTGGTATGCTATTCGAACGTTTCGGGGAGGCGTATCGATGGCAGAATTTGGAGCCAGCGGAAAGAAGTCGTCGGTATACCGACCAGAGACAGACGCCGACTATTCCTGCAACAAAGAACCCGGCGACTGTGAGGAGCATCCAATGTGTGCCCATCTAAAAAGTTGTTAGCATGAGTGGTAAATAAATCTAATGGCGTCGGCGGACTAACCCAGAAAATCAATCGCGCATCTCTGCCGTGCCAGCTACTACCCGGATGGTGTGTGAAGAAGCTCCAGTTATTTCGATTATAGGCATCTTGCATCAAGACACGAACCCGGCTCAAGCCAAGCGGCTCTTCGTTCATATATTCTTTCCAGATGACAGAAAGGAACAGCGGGCCGGTGGAGTACATGACGGTAATATATGGGAGGAACCAATTGCGATCGTATGTATCGAGGGAATAGATGACGCGAAGGAAGAAAGGATGTTGGGGCACTGAACCCATGGCATCGTTTGATATTCCCGTTGGAGCTGTGCGACGCAACCAGGCGGGATATTCGAGAAGTGGATCCAGGCGACGGTTGCAACCCTATTCAGTACCGGTTAGCAAGATACGCTGCTAAACTAATGCTAAGCCAATTGGTTGGTGCCTCTAGCTTACATCGTCGAGATCAATGTATATACCACCATAGTGGGACAAGACGAAATATCTAATCGCATCCGCGCGCTGGATGGCGTTGGGGTAGTTCTTAAACGTCTCTAGGAACCAAGGATATTTGGCGGCGATAAATTCAACAGACTTCTCGTCCGTCCATAACTATTCGATATAGCCATTAGCATCACAGCTGAAAGCCAATCGCAATGGACTAAACAGCCATCCGCCTCGAATGGCTTGAGAAGAACGGGGCTGGAAAATACCTTGTATTCATAATCGGGGTGTAGGTCGATACAACTTTGCTGAGCATGCTTCCATATGACGGGTATAGATTCATTTTTATATGTCTGATGTATGATTTTCGGTATTATCGGGCGAGCACCGACTATGCTCGAATTGAGGGGTGGGAAGTCGCTATTGGGGATTGCGTCGTCGGCCGCATCTTCGACTAAGAGAGTGAGAAGCGTGTATACACTGCGGACCAGGAAAGTGACGACGAGGAAGTTGACGAGGATGAAGATGAAGAGGCCTCTCCGCATGGTGGAGGATGTGTGAGGAGGGGAGGAAATGTGGTGAAAGCGTCGGCCCGCGGCCTTTCAATCGATCTATCGAGTCGATATGTGAGGTCTCCAGGGTGTCCTTTTTGTCGCCGGTGTTTGCAGTTTTTATATGTGGAGGAGGGGGAAAGCGTCTCGTGAGCTGGGGCTGATCGATGGGTACACAAGCCTGTCGGGGAGCGCAGCCGGCAGGAGAAGAGGCTGTCGTGGTGGTTATGGATGGGAGAATAGGAGATTTTAGGTCGCAAGGGTCGCCCGAAGCTCTGCAGGAGGAAGAAACGGCAACGAATGAACGACGCTAGCGGACGGGAGGAAGAAGATGAAGTTCGAAGAAGACGAAGAAGAAAAAAAAAAAGATGCCCCTGAATGCGGATTTCGTATTAGCAGGTTGATCCTTGTCGGGTTTATGTAATTCGACGTCAGGGTAGACTCTAAGGCTGAGTTTTGAAGGCGCGACAAGGTGGAAGGCTGTGAAAAAGGCGCAGAGATGAAGAGACACTCACCTTTTCTTCGACAAGAGAGATGAAGCAGAGATTAAAAAGCGCGAAGCGAAAAGATCAAGGAGGACGAGAAGGCGGTCTTGGTTCTCTTGGCTGGTGATGGAGCCACTGTGGAGATGTGGCGATCAGGTAGATGAGAAGAAAAAGCGAGGAGAAGGGAATAAGAGAAGATATTAAGAAGAGAGTTAAAGAAGAGAAGAAGAGAGTAAAAGATATAAAGAAGATAGAAAGGAGAGATGAAGATATCAAGGAGCGACTGAAGAAAAGTTGAAGTTGAAGATGGAGAGAAAAATGAAAAAGAAATGAACTGTGGAGGCGCGTGGAGTTTGGAGGCGTTAGAGATGTTTAGAGGGTCTTGAGGGTGGCTAAGGGGCGGTTTAGGGGTGGTCCCCGGGCTCTGGTTAAAGAAGAGGTCGCTGTGTAGCGAGCTCTAGGTAGTTCTTCCCCTGGAGCACACCACGGAACTGCGTGGAGTCTTTAGTCGGGGCTCTCCACAAAAGTTCTCGCCGTACAACTGTCAGTCAGTCAGTCAGTCTGTTGGCCACTCACTCTCTCTCTCTCTTCATGCTCGAGTCCTCTTCATCGCTCTTTTATTCCTCTCTTTTTTTTTCTCGAAATACTGCAGCCTAGAAATACTGCAGCTGAGATGTCAGGAATCCTTCACTTCCTTGCATCTTCAAGCGTCAAACAACTGTTCTGTGTGGTTGCCATTTATTAAGTGGGCTTCGCCGACCCGAAGGTACGTCAGCACCAAGGCGAATACGAGTATTCCGCAAAGCGCTGCGAGTTTTATATATAGAGATATCTACCATGTTAAATATCAGGCTTCCTCTTGTCATGAAGGATCTATATGCAATCCAAATCAAACCTGCTCATCCAACTCTGTATCCCTTCGACCGTCCCCTCTGGATCCTCCTCAGCCACATAATGCCCAACCCCCTCGCCCATCTCCAAGAAACTCACCCTCTCTTCACCACCCTCAATCCACTCCTCCCATGCTTTCGGCACATCAAACCTCCTCCCAATCCCCTGACTGTAAACAACCAACACAGGCACCTTGATCTTGTCCCCTTGTTCCAAATCCCTCTTTTGTAACTCTACATCCACCCCCGCGCCGGCCTCATAGTCCTGACAGGTTGCGCGCACCACGCTCTCCATCTGGCGAAACGGCCGCTCGTACGCTTCCATCGCACCGTCTGCTTGGAGGTTCGATATGGGCGTTTCACCCGTACCGAGTCCGCGGTTTATCAGGTCACGCACGAATCTGTCAGGGCCCATATGTCTGATCATTGTCGTGGCTAGTTCGACGTTGGCTAGGAGTGGCCAGTGGTAAATTGCTGTACACTCTATGGAGTTGGACATGCCTCCCCATTGGGTAATGGTGGGCACAATGTCCACCAACACGGCTCCTAGAAAGGGGAGGGTGACTGTGTTATCGGCGTTGGTGTAAGGAGCTGTGTTGTAGTCGACTGCTAGACGGTGGATGATGCGCGCTCCTCGGTCATGGCCGATCAGGATGACGGGTTGAGAAATATGTGTAGCTGTAGTAGATGATGATATGGAGGACTTATTTCTTACGGAGAGTAAAGTTGAAAGCGCCGAGAGGACGGCTCGACCGATTGTCCCTTTGTCGTGGGCGGTCTGCGAGGGAGAGCTGTAGCCATACCCAGGCAGGTCGGGGATGAACAGTCGGCTGTCCTTGGGAAGCAGTTTCACCACCTACAGTCATCAGCCTACTGTCTATCATTCCACCTTGGATGGGGGAAGTTAGTTTCATACGTGACGCCATCTATCAAGCGGTGTTGCGTTCTACATTAGCCGATCTGGATGGTCATGAGTTGGAGAGATTATGGTTTGTGGTACATGTAATTCCTAACACAGGTCAGCAGCAGACCAAACCACACAGAGAGGTAGATAATTATCAATAGCTCTGGATAGAATGGGGATATACGTCTGGGGATATCCATGAAGTAGCACCAAGATAGGTTTGACAGCAGTAGCACCATCACCATCACCATTCTCTATCTTTATCCCCCTCGCCAAACCACGGACGGTAGAACCGCACTCTTCAACGCAGGTTTCAAAGGTCGACAGGCCGCAGCCAGCTAGGCAGGAAGGGGTTATGAGTTTCACCATGGTGTAATGTGGTCATATATCTACTAAAAGCAGCAGTTTCAAGAGGAATGATTATAAATGAAGATTGCAAGTTACGAGATGAGAGGAGGACGAGCGGAATATAAGTTATCCCATTTGTCATCTCAGAATGAACAATGCGGGGGAAACAAGCATCAAGCAGGACTCGTCAATGACGTTTTACAGGGGTGATCTACTATAACAATCTTTGAGTACAGAGTATAAGAAGCTGAGATATGGGGTCATAATACTGATGAATTAATAATCATACGAGATGGTTTTGTGCTGGCAGACGAGCGTGTCATCAGGGACAGGCGTACGCATGCACATACGAACCAACAGAGGTTTTCTGGGCAGCTAAGCTACGAGGTCGTACAGAGTCGTTCTCTACGAGTCGTCTACTGCATATGTATGTATGTATGTTGGTGATAACTAGAAAAACAGTGGGAGATTGGTCAGATGCAGTGCTCTTTTAAACGCCAGCATTAATAATGATAGCCGCTTAAAATGAGCATGGGATCTTATACTAGCCCAAGACAGGATTAAGTATCAGTACGCCATGGAGGGTCCAACAAGGGCCAGTGCTTCAGGTAGCGATACATGGCAAGATCTCTAGTTTTGTCGTCCGATATAGGAGTCACTCTTTGATTCGATTGCGGGCGAGAAAGATCGGCAATCCCACGCCGAAGAACCGTGGGCAGTTTTTAAGGTGTCGGCGTCTTAGAACACGCCCTTCCATGTACTCTTTTTTACGGTGGACACGCCCTGCCGATGACTTATGAGTCAAGGTGTCAACACATGAGCACATGGGGGTTTCTTTTCGATCTCACGCTGCAATAACCGGGATACCCACAGCTTGAAAATTCAATTCGAGGCAAAGACAAAAAAAAAATTTCCTAGGGAGGCGTGATGCAAGGCACGGGGTTGATGGGAGGGTGGATGGCGGGTTTTCTGTTACAGCCGGATATTTGGGGGGCAGAAACACCACCTCTCCACGGAGAATACCAGATAATTTATCCTACGCAATATACATATGTGAAGGAAAATTGTACGCTACACCATGCATCATCTGCATGTTTATATCAAGTGTGCTTGTCTGGTGTTTGAATACAGTTAGTGAGCTAGCACAGAATTCAACGATGGTTTCAACAGTAAAATAAAAATACATATCGAAATAACTATATCAGAAGCAGACAAAATTAAAAAAATCAAAAAAACTCGACCGCGGCCCCACTGGCCAGACCTGGTTCTTGACTTTGTACCAGTACTTCATCCCTGTGACCAGAAGCCAAGCATGATGCAAAAGTAGCTGGTAAAGCGGCGAGAAAAGGTTTTTTATGGGGACCCGAAGAGCCAGACAGAGAGAGAGAGAAGAGAAAAGAGAGAAAGAGATCATCTCGAGAGACAGAGACAGGGAGGCATGACTCAACCGCTTGGTGAAACTGTAATATAATATATATAATGTATATATGGAGAATATAGAGATTTTTATATAAAGGAGCCTTCCCCGTCCTTGTTTACCAGTCTTTATTTCCGTTATATACTTCCTTCTTCCTCCCCCATATCTATAAACCACCACTACAGTCTCAACATCCTAACATTACACACACTCTCTCTCTCTACTCACACAGAGTACACTTCAATTGAGAACAACACAGAAATATCCTAACATCTGCAGGTCGAGTGGTGGTCTACTGATATCCCTGCCAACTCCTTCCTACCCCCGCACGCCTGCTCTATATCCTGTCATCTGACCCGGACGAGCGAAGAAGAAGAAAAGAAGAAAAATCCTATACTGTGAAGAACAAAGAGAAGGGAACTCCGCTCCAGTTATCCTGCACTCAGTTCCCATGGCGAGCTCCGTTGCATCGTCGCGAAGCACCGGAGCTTTTGACTCCTGGGGAAAACGAACCCAACTAAAGGTCGAAATCAAACTGAAAGACGAAGCCCAGACCGGAATCAACTCATATACAAGCCTCGATACAATCGAAGGTGAAGCCATCTTCACCTGTGAGGTAGACACTCGCTTCGACCAGATCTCCATCTTGTTCCTTGGTATGTACGACCTAGAATCCGTTTTTATACACACCATCTTTTCTTCAGGAAACAAGCTAACCGTGTCACAAAACTTATGCAGGCACTTCAAGATGTGTGATTGAACGACCTGGCGTTGCTGGTCCTACTATTGGTCGCACTTCAGCGTTCCACGTCTTCTTGAAACTGACGCAGCCCATTGACGAATCTGAATATCCTCAACCACGAATCCTGGAAGCCGGTCGCACCTATACCTTCCCCTTCACATTCGTCGTCCCTGATAGCCTGCTGCCCAGTTCATGCAGCCATGCGCGAAACCACCCCCAGGTTCAGACTGCTCACACCCAACTGCCTCCTTCATTTGGCGATCCTATGTTGGCTGGTAATGGTGCTACTTTACTTGATGACATGGCTCCACAGATGACCCAGATCCAATACAAGATCCGTGCAAGAATGCTGAGGGTAAACCCGCAAGATGGCTCCATGAGCACTGTGCTCGATGAGGCTAAGAGAGTCCGAATCATCCCTGCCACTGATGAAGCGGCGCCACTTGATGTGGCCGATGATTCCTCCGAGTACTGCGTGCGAAAGGAAAAGGATGTCAAAAAGGGTGCGCTTCGTGGGAAGATAGGTCGCATTGTCATGACTGCTGCGCAGCCAAAACCTTTCCGTGTCGCGATGCCCAAGTGCGAGCTAGATGAGGAAAGCAAGGAGCGCGAAACACCTAGCACAATGACTACTGTACACGTCCGCTTCGATCCTGCAACCGAGAACCAGAAACCTCCTCGCCTGGGCACGCTGTGGACCAAACTAAAGGTAGACACTTTCTTCGCATCCGAACCCTGGCAAGACTTCCCATCTCGGCAATCAGCCCTCGCCTGGACGGTCAATCGGGGCCTGTACCCTGAGACCGTCTGCCTTGCCCGTCGGTGCGTGGCATCTGTTGGCTGGACCAAACATACCGGAGATCCATCGTCTCAATTCTCATCCCCATCGTCGTCGACAAGCAATCTCAACTCTCGCCGAGGCTCCATGCAATCGAACACATCGATAGACACCTCCCGCACTGGGCCCACGGCTTCATACGCAGGAGAAACCTATTACACATGCAGCCTGCTTGTGCCAATCAACCTACCAACCACCAAAACCTTCGTCCCAACATTCCATTCCTGCCTCATCTCTCGCGTTTACTCTCTCGATCTCAGTCTTTCATACCACACTCCCAGCGCCAGCCTTACTGTTCCAAACTTCTCTCTACGCGTTCCCGTCCAGGTCAGCACATACGAGAGTCTATCCCAGGCCATCGAAGCGCGGTCTTTCAGCGAACAGGCTAGCAGCGCTGATGAGTTCTTCACGCCAAGGACCATTATCCCGCCACATGTGGGGTATACCCAACGCGCCGAGATTTATGCTGGTGACGACAACAGCGACGGTGACAATCGTGCAGTGCGACGTCGTTCAGACACCTTGGCTTCGGTGAATAGTGAGGCGGCTATTTTGAATGCCAGACAAGCTCCACCTGAATATGCGCAGGTACCATTTACGCGACGGCTGTCCAACCGGACAGTTGTAGTCGGAACGGCCTGCTAAATGATTTTCTTTGTCCTTTTTTCCTCTTTCAACAACTGATGACCTGGATACGGCGTTTTTCTTTATTCATGACGGGACCCAAATTGGTTATATATCCTCTTATTTGTTTTATGATCCCTTCCAGCATGTTTACCTGGCCTCTTTTTAATATACCCCATTTCTTTTATAGGGACAAGTTTTACAATGTCTGTTTATTTATTGACCAGTGATTCCCCCTTCCCGTTAATTACGATGTTTCTCACCTGGCTGTTACTCAAGAAAAGTTTTGTTTATTTCTTTTGTTTATTTCTCTGTATCTTTTTATTCTCTATTTTTTCTCCTTTTTTCTTTTAACGATATTCAACATCTTAACGTCAGGACGTTCTCCCTCAACTCTAACTTAATATCATAATAACCAAAATTAGAAATGTCTATAATTAATCACTTCACCAATTTTCATCCACTGGTATCTTCTTAAAGTAACAAGCTCTTCCTCCGCTCTTCCCGCCCGCAAGGTTGGACTGGGTTGGCTAGGGATGATCCGTTCCTGGCACTCTTTCAACCCAGAATAAATTCCCAAGGTTCTAGACTCTCCCTGACGTAACCAAACCAGTCCTCGTCTCACCATAACAACCAGGCAACCTCCTCCCTGCACCCAGTCGCGGATCGAGACGCGTACACAACACACATTTTTACATGGATCGTCGATATATATAGATACATACGAATAGGTACCGGGCTATAGCTGTCATTGAGAGTTTGGATTTATTTTATTTTTTAAACTTATTATGACTATTGGCGTTATGTACATGTACATCTTGCAAGAATTGCACAACCGCATTCCTCCCTTCTGCTCTGGTGGTAGCGTCATTATGCAGGGCCCCTCGGACCTTGCACTGATGCACGTCCATCCCTGAACTGGCGCAGATATCTTGAAGACGATCCGCCTGGTCGGGAGGGACGAGTTCGTCTTTTTCAGACGAGATGATTAGAATTTTTGGTTTGCTTGCGTTGGCTTTCATGTTGGTATTGGTATTAGTATTGGTATTGGTGCTGGTTGTGATGGGTGAGGTGGCTGTGGTAGTGAATGACCGTATAGCCTGCTCCGAGTCCCACCAATTCCGCAGAAATGGGCCCAGATACCTGTACGGAAGCCAGCGTTGCGGATAAAGCGCAAGGAGCATGGATGGAACGCTGATGAAGGGGTTTTCGAGGATTAAGGCTGATACGTCGCCATCACCACTCCCACCATCCTTGCTCTTCCCGTTGTTTCTGGCTTGGGTGTGATTGGCCGCTGCTAGGACCGTGGCTACCCCTGCGCCGATACTTTGGCCCCATAGCACGATCTGGGTGTTCGTATCTGTTGTTGTAGGTTTGAATTGGTCTTTTACCCAGGCTAGAGACGCAAGGGCATCGAGCTCAATACCCGGTTGGGAGGGGCGGCCTCGCGATGTCCAGAATCCGCGGTAGGAGGGGGCGACAATGGTGTATTCCGTCCCCTTGTTTGTATTTGTATCTACTGCGCTATTTCTGTATAGCTGCTTGAGGACGGAGGAGAGTAAGGGGAGGCGAGGCGGGGTGGATGAGCCGTTACTAAATAACCCAATATGTTTTCAACAACTGCAGCTGGAATATATTTTGCAATATTTCATTGGAGAGAGAGATCTAACTAACCCCTGAAAATATAATACAATAACTTGCTTCCGTCTCTTCCCATCATCACCATCATTATTATTATCCTCACTCCCACGTTCTCCCTTCCAGGCACGCCCATAGCTTCCCACGCAAAGCGCAATCTCCACCCCATCAAGAGACTGAATCCTCTCCTCCCGCCACTCCACAGGTCGACAGTCGGCCTGATAGTCTTCAATCTTCTCACTGCGCGAAAATGGTGGCATGGAAGGCATGTAGATTATCTTGTTCTGGAATATGATCATCATCAGGCACTTGTAAAGCCATAGTGATACTGTCAGGCCGACGAGGACCAGTGGAGGGGTGAGGATAGATATAAAAGTGGGGGTAGAGAGTGGGCGTGTTTGCCGTACTATCGCCGGGCGGGCATAATTTATAACCTTGAAGGAGCGGTGGGAATGCTGTGGGAACCTGGTGGTAAGTGAGATGTTGGAGCGGTTGGTTGTTGATATGGAGGTGCAAGAATAATGCCGCTTGCTGCTACATCTTCGAGGATGAGAAAGGCTGAAGGTTGGTATAGGGATACAATGCTCTCGTCTTCGCTTTAGGGTAGAGAGTTGTCTTTTGAGCATGCTGTGCCAACGAGATACCCATTGCATCAATTGGGTTGATGTTCTGCAATTGAATTGGAGAACGGCCCAGAGCGCGCGGATCAGATAAGATTTCTTGGGTGAGCTTATGTCACGTTACTTTCAGTTTATGCCAAGACAATCGCCTTCCATATATTTTTAGGTCCCATTCGGCTTTCTATTTTCGCTCGGCATTAATCTATAAACTTCATCAGATATGGCGACATTACTGGGCTTTAGCACTGTGGTTGAATTGAGTTACTCCAGTTAGCGACAATGTTGTAGCACTAACGTGACGTGCACGACACGATCCACAGCGATTTCCCGCCAGCCTGCCAGTTACATCATCTCAATAGCTCTCTCCCTACCATGACCACTATCGGATGTGCATGGATTAGGACAGAGCGCCAACTCGACTCTTTAACCAGTCAAGAGGTAAAAGCCTGACAGATATCGCTGTGGAGTGATTCTATCTGTCTCGCCGACGCCATTGACTACAATAAATCATTCAAACCTCTTCCCATTCCATGCATCAAACGATTCCAAAACACCTAGCCCCACCTATATATTGTGCACATCATAACCTTCCCGCCCCTTTGGAACCTTATATGCGCCATATATATGATACCATAGGCGGAAAATTTCCTTCTCGAAGCCAGCTCAGCCAGAGGGGCCACATGATATGAGCGGTTTGAAATTTCTAATTACAGGGGTCTCAACGCAGGGACCGCTGCGAGGCAGAACTCCTCGGGAACCGCTGATCTGCTAGATTTCAAGGGGTATGCTTGCATACAGACATAGCATAGGCCAAAGGAGATATGTATGAGCTGCAAGCCAAGCTATGAAATTTGACATGGATGGAAATATAGGCTCTTCCAGAGCCTGAGAGAATAAATGAAAGTTACGGGCGCTAACGCGGGAGGGAAAAAGGTGCCCGAAATAGCCGAGCCTAGTGATTGGCCTGTCTAAATTTAAGCATGTCCCAAACGACGGATGTTATGCCGCGTGCGGCCGGCCTTAGCCCGCTTGCTTAGACCTGCCCGTCACCGGCCTTTCATATATGAAGCTAATGAAGATGTGGAAGGTTCACGGGCCAACCCAATGTTTCCAGAAGCTCTTTGAGCCTCAATGCTCGGCTCGGAGAATGACGTCAGGCCGATATTTATATCAAGAGCAAAAGAATATCTTGGCTTTCTTGTCCTGTATTCAGGGATATCTCCTCTGTGGAATTGTTGTGATTTAATTCTATAGGTGATACTACTGATCGTTTCATTTTTCTCATTGCCAGTACTCTGTAATATCCGTGGAAATGAACCCAAATGCTACACCTGAAGCTCTGACAGTGGGGCGCCGGCTATCACCGTCTGCTTGATTTAGTTTTGAAAAAATCTCTCTTTTGCCCCAAAGGAATGGAAATCACGTCAAAAGCTTCTCATATAGCTATCGCCCCCCTGTGGATCGACTGCCGGAAATTTTTTCAAATTTTTCTATTTCTGCAGGGACAGGCTCTGGCCCTATGTTAAGGATATGCCCATAAAGCAGCAATGCTATATACCCAAAACAGGAAATTTTGGCCCCTCGACCCCGACACTATCCGAGCGGCTATCTTCGGTGGTGGCTCTCTTTTTTTATTTGCCATCAAGTCACGCAAACTTCATCGACAATTGTTGATTTTTCATTCGAGTTTTTGCCGCAGATACAGACCATCTCCGACAACTCAATTCCGGTCGATGGTAGACTGACTTCGCCCCTTCTCATTGCCGAGTCAACAAGCGTTCTTCCAGATTTTTTGATCAACGGCAACGTGCCTAAAATGATCATAATGGCTATTGCCACTGTGCATGCGGGATCGGCGTAGTATTTGGGTTCTTTATGGTCTCTATCATGGCCTTCTGGTGGGCCTTTGGAAGGAACTTTCCACATGATTATTGCAGAAACTATGACCGCAAGGTTATTGAGTGCATCTGCAGCAATGTGCAGAAGTACTGCTTTGATGGATAGGGCCGCTCCGTGGTGAGAATTGTGCTCGTGCTCATCCACCTCGCTGTGCGTTGTCGTCGCCTCGTCACTATGGCTGCTGTGATGATGCCCATGATGATTGTGATCGTGCCCGTGCCCGTGGTCATGGCCATGTCCCCCAAGGATAGCAACACACACAACATTTAGGCCTAATCCAACACACCCGACAATCAACACGAGTCGGGGCTCCGAGATCTCTATCTATAATGTTAGAAGTTTGTCATTGAAGGGCCATATAAACAAGAAGCACTGCCTGCTTATTCTCGGCCTTCTTCTCAGCTTGTCCGGTCTAGGGAATCAATTCACCTTCTAAGTGGAGGAATTTCTCAATCCCTCGCATGAGTATTGAAATTCCAAGCGCGAGGAGAAACGTGCTGTTAAAAAAGGCCGCCATTGTTCGAAGCACTTCGCCTTTTCGCTCAATGGACTTGTCCTCATCCTCCCCTCCTCTCCTTATAACATCGGAACTCGGTAGACCATATTCAGGGGATCGGTCGCGGGGAGGTGGTGAGTACTATATTGAATCTTGATATTAGCCTGACAAGATCGAAACATAGGCTCACTCTTTGGCTTGCTAAGTCCTTCACAAGCTTGAGCAATTCCGTGGAAATTCTTGGATAAGCACCTTCTCAGCAAAGTATGCAACGAAGAATGAGAGGATGTCGCCGGTATAATGGAACGCATCCGCTACTAGAGCGAGCGAGTTGGTCTTTAATCCAATAGCTAATTCGGTTATGACAAAGGAAGCTGATACCCCGATGACGATAAGCAGCTTATTTTTCACAGACATCTTTGGCGTATTGCAATGTCCGAATTCCCTCGCTCTATTCCGCATTGTCGACATGGGGTTGAAAGTAGAAAGAGGCATGTTTTAAAAGGGTGCCTCTAAGTCTTCAAGAGAACCTCTTCTCTATGCCATGAAATAATATACTGGTACAAAGTTCCATGTGTCAGCTGTTGTGGTCAAGAAAAGGTAAACAATGAAATATATGCTTCAAGTCCCTCGGCATTGGGTCATCCATCATCTTTTGTAAGAGGATAGATATCTCGCATACTTTTTTTCAAGTGTGACTGAGTCTCGAGGTGAATTGCTATAAATGCTCATTGTCGATTAGTAGGGAATACTTTCACGGTTCTAAATGCAAATAACTCATCGCCCTATAGCTTCAGGTGATATTTTCGACACGACACGAGCGAGTGTGGTGCATCCCGAGTGTCACAACACGAGTACAGCATTCATTGGTGAAAGAGGAAGGATCATCCGTACATTCAGTAGATGTTTGGGCTGGCAGCCCTTTAATGCACAAAGAAACCTGCAGCGCTAAAAATATATCTGAGAAGAAAGGAAGCGCCCGAAACGCCCGGAGACAGCGCCCCTTTTCACTCCCAGCTCTTCCAAGATAGCATTCCATTCCTCCGCCGTGGCCCCAGTTGGCGATGACAAGTACTTCTTGTAGGACACAGTCGGCACAAGCAACAAACAAAGCGAGCTGATGCATTTATCCTCAGCCCAGCAGAGCCACGGCTTCCTGCATCTCTGTCACACAGCGCTAGTGTCTTTTGAGGGCAATGGCTTATCAACAAAAGCTCGACCCGAGGCCATATTTCGTTTGTTATATCGCCAAGATGAAGGTTTTCCGTGATTGATAATATTTCCAGCATTGATTGCTGGGGAAGTGGCAAATCCTGGAGTCCTGGCTTGCAACACAGGGTAGGAATGATCGGTTGACCTTCCGCTTGAACGATCCCTGGTATGAAGACAATATTTCTCACAAGGGCATTCCATGAGATCAGGGACCACGCATGAGCAACGTTTAGACTTCGCAACAGTTAACCAGTGAACACGCGCGGCCGCATTGCGGAACATGGTTGAAATCCAAGTCGAGAAGCTGTATGAAAAAGGCTCGGCTGGATAAAGTAGAGTCCAGAGCCGAATATACTCCTAGAAACACCCTCATTGCGCTTAAAACGAAGCTATTGACCTCATGGGTCAGGGCTCTGTTAGGTATAGTATGCTTCTGGGTAAAGTGATGAAGATATGCCAGCATTTTTTGGATATCACTGATCTCTGCCATCAAACAGACATGAAGATTTCAGTTATATCCAGGATGTCCGAACTATAGGTGAACCCCATGGGGTTCCGCGTGCCGCAGTCTAGAGCTGGCATGACACACGATTCGACTTGATGTCTTCCATCGAAAGCCCAGGTTCACAGAGAGTAATATATGCTACCCGAACAGCCTCGAAATTTCGGCGTACTTGGGTTGATTTGGCCGAACAGAAACATAGGGCTTCTCGGTTAAACTGGGTGGGGTATGAAGCTGGTCTACCACCACCACTTTGTAGTACATCCTGTAGCACATTCACTCATTTCTCAGGCCTCAGTATAGAGAAGTGTTAATGGTTACCCAGTGAGGTATCTAGTTGCTTGTTTGTCTGTTATTTAAAATGGCCACTTCCTTCTCATCCCTTCCGATCATCGACTTGGCTCCTTTGCGGGCTGGAGATGTATCAGAGGAAAAGCGCACCCAGCTTGCTACTCAGCTACACGATGTATTCTCTACCACAGGATTTGCATATCTAGTAAACCTCCCTCTAAGCTTCGATCATGAAGCTGTCTTTGGGCTCGGTCGGAAGTTCTTTGCTCTCTCAACAGAAGCAAAAATGCAGCTTGCAAAGAAAAGCTTCAACAAGAACAACAAGAATACATATCGCGGGTATATATCAACACTAGCCCAGTCAATTTACCACTCTCCCAGAGAGCTAACCAGCTATCACCAGATACTTCCCAACACAACCCGAGTTAGCAGTGGATAATCTCAAAGAGGGCTTCGAGGTTGGCCCTCCGGTTCAAGTAAACTCCACACAACGAGATATCCCCAAGATAGATCTCGCAGAGCCCAACGTCTGGCCTTCCCCAGCAGTGTTTGACGCTCGATCAGACTTTGAGCAGCTCTATAATGAACTACAGTCACTTGCATCTACATTGCTCTCCTTGTTGGCAATCTCTCTAGGAAAGGAACACACCTTCTTCGAGCCGTACCTGAAGGACTCCCTCAGCACGCTGAGGTTTCTTCATTACCCTGCCGTCCAGCCCGAGTTGGGCAGCGAACAGCAACAGCAACAGCAACAGCAACAGCAACAGCAGCAGCATGAGCCAAAGCTCAGCTGCACACCCCACACAGACAGTGGTATTCTAACTCTCCTCCATCAGGATTCCACAGGTGGTCTTGAGGTTCGTAATTCAAAGGGAGATTGGGTTCCGGCTCCATATGTTCCGGGTTCGATCGTGGTAAATATCGGAGACCTCATGGCCAAAGTATCCGGTGGTCGATTTGTTGCTACTATGCATCGCGTTAGAGCGCCATCGCCTAAATCTACAACAGACGGAGGCGTGAAGGATGAATTTGGAAGATTTAGTGTTCCGTTTTTCTTCGAGCCGGGTGAGAATTGTATCGTCACCTCCGTTGATGATGGGGATGATATGGGTATTGTGTATGGAGAGCATGTCCGGGCGAAGATGAGCACTTGGGTGGAATTCCAGGATGACGCACGCAATTAATGCTGCCGGCCAGGCGGCTTTCTGTTATTAGATAGAGGATTTTAGTGTAGATATACTCCGTATAGTAAGTAGTATAGCTATAGTTGAATTGAAGCCGAAACGAAGGACTGTTGAACACAGAATGGGTAACGACATCTAGATAAAGGCGCGAACGGAAGGTTGGTGATACAGATGAGACTGGCAGCATGCACAGATATATATATAGGCCAACACGAATAAAGGCAGATCACAGATTTTCTAGACCGACTGGCCCGTTTTCTGTCCCACCCTGGGTGATCAGGTACGTGTTTGATTTCATGCATATCCTTCGGGAACAACCATAAATTGATCGCTATATAATGATAGATCCGTCGCTCATTTCTCGTTTCGGGGGAATAGATCATCGTTCTATGAGCGAATGGGTTATATATTCTCTCGAAGTACTCAATTCGCGCCACGCGGTCTTTGTTTGGGTTGATCTATAACGTTACCTGCACAACTACGGTATATAGCGCAGAGTCGCGCTTTCGAACCTAACGTTCTTGGAAGGGATATATTGGGATAACATCGACAATGGCTGATTACTCTCTATTAGGTTACCCCTCCTCCCCCTTCGCCCGACTAATGCGATTGAGAAACCGGGTTGCGACGATTGAGCTAGTCTGTGGGAATGCAGGAACATACCATCTACTGGTTGCGGGATGAACAGATTGAGTGGATGGACCAGCCATGAAGGGTATAAAAAGGGTGGGTAGTGCGCGTTCGTCTGAATGATTTTACTATCATCATCGGCAACGACTTTCCCAGTCTCAAGACGATCGAGGGAAGAAAATTCCAGTCTTTTAGCAAGTATGGTTCAGCTCTATCTCTTGCCATTGTTGGCCTCGCCTCTTGTCCGGGCTAGCATTGCCGGCGGAGATTGGAAGAATAGCTTGAAGCCCACTGGGCACGTTGAAGAGAATACAACGGTCAAGCCATGTTACTATTGGGTGAACGATGCCGTGGAGGAAGATTGCGATGAGCTCAAGAAGGTGTTTGGGATTACTGACAAGGAGCTCATGGGCTGGGTGAGTTGTGTATTTTCTCCCCTATGCCCAGCTTCATGAAGGCTAACCGGGGAGGTATTTGCAACTTGTATAGAACCGTTCATTGGGTCCCAATTGCAGTGGTTGGAAAAAGGGCAATTCGTACTGCCTTAACATCCCCCCACAAAACAGACCGACCGTCACCCAGGGCGGCAGCACCGCTACGGGATTATCCAAGCCTTCGGCGAATATGCACTGGAATCCGCCGGTTTCATTTCACATCCCTGTATGGACCGACAGCCAAGCTGTTAAGGCTGTAACATTCGGACGGGAGCCTCCTCGCCCTACCGTTTCGTTGGTGGTATCTATGGCGGCTCCTAGAATCAGGCCGGATGGTGCTGAATACAGAGAGCCACGCCTTGGAGATCCTACATGGACAATCTGGCCCACTGCTACATCCGACCCGGTTATCATGAACAAGCCCAAGGTCACAGATCCGTCTTCGTACTTACCAGCTGGTGGTGACCGTAAACCCCCAATTATTCTGCCTGGACCAGGTGAATTCCCACCTGAGGAGTTCACTAAACCTAGTGAAAACCGGTTCCCTACAGCGCCCTTGAGTGTTCATCCCTTCCCAACTGATGCCATTCCAATCAATAAACTCAAACCAAGTGGTATCGTGCCTGGAGATTTAGCCGAGCGCATAGAGGATCAGTTCCCCGAAACGGCAACTCTGGAACCTGCGCTACCGTTACCAACTGAAGGTGAACCGGCTGTATCAGTTGACATGCCTAAAGCGAGTGGTATCCCATCTGGGAAACCCACTGGACCAATTCTGGAACCTGCGGACCCATCTGAGGGGGATCGGACTATCAGCGTTGACCTGCCCGGACAAAGTGCAGTCCCCCCTAAAGACTTCACGAAGCCTATCGGTAATCAGCCCGTGACGACGTTTGGAGCGGCTTCCACACCAACCGACGATCCTGTACCAATCGATGTTGGTCCGGTTGTTACGCATTTCAGGCCCAAGCCAACCGGAGAGCCATCCGAGCCTTTCACACCTCCATTGGAAACCCGTCAAGATAAACAAAAGCCTCAAGGTGGATTGGATGTACCGTGCAAGGCCAGCAAGCGAACTCTTCGCCGGGGCACTAGAATTGTCGAGAATCTGGATATTGAAAAGAGGGACGATGGATTTCAATGTGAGTATTCGTTTGTTCCTCATCTAGAGGAATAGCTTGGCTGACTGATTGCTTTTCCCGGTTCATAGGCAGCAAGGTCCATGTATCCAAGCCTGGCGACTCGTGCAAGTCGGTAGCCACGAAGTATGGAATCTCGACTAATCAGTTAATCCAGTGGAACAACCTGGGGCAGTTCTGTGAGAATTTCTTGTGCGGTAACCACAACTACTACTGTGTCAGCGAGCCGAAGAGGCCTGAGTGATCTTAACCCATATCTTCGTTCTTTTCCTAATTTTGATCAGTCACTCGTTTTGTCTTTGGCTTGTTTGATATCTGTCAAGTTCTGTCTGTTCTGTCTGTCCAGCCATAAGTCGCCTTTTGTGTGGAGAAAAGGGGAAACGAAGCTGCAGGCGAGTGGATATCAAGTCTTGGGATGGCGTATTTTGTGCCTTCGAAGCTGTACAGAAGCAGATTATTTATAGCTGGAAGATCTTTGCATCTGGACGGTGAGGCGGCGAACATGCAGCATCAGCATCGTGTGACGTTTTCTTTTCAGCTTCTGTAGCATGGCGTGTGTTCAACATCTGCATGTCTTCGTTCATGTAGTAGCCTCGTATCAAAGCTACTAGTATGCTGCTGCATCCGCTTCAGCCTCCACCATCTCATCTTGTCTTGCAGCTCTGTGATCCTTTACATTCTCCAGGATCACCCCAGCTGGCTATTATTACTCATTCCGAGAGCCCGTAGATCTCATCATCTGCATCACCATCACTACGACTGTCGATTGTTTAGCTGCGCCGCTGTCAAATCCCTTCTTGGTTTCCCCCACCAAAGCGCACCGCCCCCCTGTGTGTGTTTACATACGAACAAAAAAATCTCTTCTGAAACGGAAAAACAAACGACGCTGTCAGAGAACACGATCGTCTTTCTCTCTCTCTTTTTTTCTTCTCTGTTCCCCCCCCCTTTTTATATATAGAAGCTTTTTGGTAACGGCCGAACCTCATGCAATTCTTCCATCATAAGAACAAGTCTCAGCCATCTCTCCTGAGTTCCTTTGACGACCAACAAGAGGATATCCAGCATCAGCATCAGCATAACCCCCATAGGAGGGACGGCAGCCAGCATTCACTTGGCCCCCACCCAACTCATCCGCCTGGCTACATCGACAGTTCTTCAGCCGTCAGTTAAAACAATCCCTTTTTTTTTCTTTCTTCCAGTTGTATAAAACTCACATCCCCCGGCCTGCAGCCCCACGACGGTCCTACATATCCAACACCACCTCACGCTGTCACACAGTCTGACCGCCATCAACGGCTTCAGCAGACTCCCCGCCCGTTCTCGGTACACTATACCACTGCTCAAGATCATAACAACAACGGTACCAGCAACGACAACAACTACAACTACAAGAACAACCCTGAATCTCTCTCGGCTACTGATCTATCTTCCAACTCTCCCGTTGCTGAACCTTCCCCGCAGGTAGAGACACAGCAGCCCCGCAAATCAAGAATAAGCTTCTTTGGGCGAAACTCCAAAGATAAAGATAAGAATAAGGACAAAGACAAAGATTCTAAAGGTCCTGGTCGCAGTCTCTCTGTTAGGAAGAAAACTGCTGGTCCAGCTGTCTTGCGAAAACATCACAACAATCCCAACAACAACAACAACGATCGCGCCTTTGAATCAACTAAAGAGCGTGAGGAAGAGTCCGTTGTAAATGATCACCGGATGCCTCAAAACTCGGTCAAACCCTCGCAGCCCCAATCTCAACACCCTTATCCTTCTCGAGCCCCAAATCGCTCGTCCTCACGTCTTGACTCGCTGTCCTTCAAGGCACCTACTATCCAGAGAGTGAACACGGAGCCCTTGGCCCAGCGGGAAGACTACTATCAAACTCACCCGCCTCAGCACGCCCAATACCAGCAAGAAGGAACGCGTCCAGGCTCCTCCTCCCAGCACCCACAGTTCCAGATAGACCAACCTCAGGTCCATTCTTCGGATAGGGCACAGCAATTCGCAGATCAGGTATCGATTCCCCCAAGATATTCGCCTCAGCTAGATCCATATAGCCAGCCAAGGCCATTATCCCAGCAGTCGCTTGGACCCCCTTCCCCACTCTATCCCCCGTATCAGACCTCGGATTCTAACTCTCAAAAGTCTCAATTCCGGCAGTCACTTCAACCAGCCTCTGGTGCTCCTCAGAATCAACCTGGAATGGCACAGGATAGACCAACTGGGCTCAGACAACCCGTCGACACGGTGCAACAACAACACCAACAACAACAACAACAACAACAACAGCAACCGCAACCGCAGCAGCAACAGCAGCCACAACATGGACAGGCTCAGGCCCAACCATCCCAGGCTCCGCAGCAATACCCCCCAAGTATGCCTCAGGGCTCAAGCTTCAAAGGGAATATGTCGCAAACGAGTATAGGGGAGAGAGACCAAGAAACACCAACGCCGGCTTCCGGGAAGTCCAAAGAAAATATATCCGACATGGATGCCCGAGCCGTAGTGCAGAAATACGAAGAGCTCCGTAAGTCGAACTATCACGGTTCTGGTCATTAGCGTTGTTCCTACTTACACACTGCCGATTTTTTCCGCTAATCTTCAATCTCTTATTTATCTCTATCAGAACATAAATACAACAAGGTCAAAAGATACTATTTTGAAAAGGATGCTCAAGTGCAGCAACTTCAAAATACCGTAGCTCACCAACGGATGTCGACTTCTCGCACCGTTCTAGATGATAACGAATACACCACTCGTTTCAATCGCTTGGATGGTGCAATCAGCAACTTGGCCTTCAACATCCGAAAAGACTGGAAATGTATCCCGCCATGGCTACAGAGCTCCGTTAATGACGACGCCCATATAAAGGGACAAAAAGAAATGACAGCTGTAGGCCGTGCGTGCCTTACTCGCTGGATTGTCGATGAGATATTCGACCGCTACTTTCACCCTGCCCTGGAACCGGGCTTGAGTCGCCAATTGAAACAAATTGAGCGAAATGTTCGACAGCTCGGCAAATTTGCTACGGAAGAGGACAAGGAAAACCACTATTCAAAGATCTCTTCCTGGCGACGTACTACCCTGGACGGTCTAGGAGATACACTCTCAAACAAGCTAGGAACAGATCACCGTTCCCACCTGACAAGAAATCTGGTCGAAAAACTCACGGCCAGCCTAGAGATGAACCTAAAGTCCCCACCACCCCCGGGTTTAGAAAACGGAGTCTCTATGATTGTGGAGCTTGTTGTTGGACTGATTTCAAACATGCCGCTTGAATCTCGCGAAATCACGATCGAATATGCCTTACCTGGAGCCTTGATCGTGGAGTCCCAGATGAAAGTTGAAACTGCACTGCCTCCCCTTACGAACCCAGGCCCTGAGAACCGTGCTTCTGAGCCCTCATCTGCCGCTACAGACCGGGTAGACCAGAGCTCGATGAAGGGAATCGATTCAATGAATGCCGGTGAACCGGGTCCTGAAGATGGGCGTGACAACGGCTCCTCCAAGGAAAGCCGGAAGAAATCCGTATTTGGTAACCTCATGGGCAAGAAGACTCAATCCAACGTACACTCCACCACCAACAACAACGGTAATAACAATGTAGATGCGCGCCCCGGTTCAGCGGCCGATCAGCGCGACAAGGAAGAGCCGACCCGTATCAGGTTTTCGGCTTTTGTCTCGGTGGCAATCCGCCAAAAGGGGTCAGATAATATTGTGGTAAAGGCTCCTGTTTACCCATTGGCGTGATTAAGGAATCGCCAAACCCCCCCTTCTTTCTTTTTTTCTGTTTTCCTCGAAATGAATGCAAATACTTTGGTTTGGAAATAATGATATCTCAGTGGTATATACATATATTGACGACTGGTTTCCTCTTGGCTGTTTTGATCTGGTCTGGACACACTATTGTTGCCCTCTTGCTTTCTTGTCTTCTGAACTATTCCCAACCGCTTTTGCGTAAAATGCGTTTTATGCTCTGTAATTAGAAGCTTGAGTCTGATATACCCAACATCAGTACCTGTTGCAGTCGTTATAGTACAATATACTGGTCCAACGCTCTTCCATTGTTGTCGTCCAACCATCCTGGTCTTGGCACATTACTAAGCAATCCAACTGAAGCGAGCCCTCGCATGGCGCTAGTCCCAAAACAGCTAGCCGATGTCTAATTTTCGATCCCACACAAAACCCACCAAAAGAGGTTCTTCCTCAGTTTCTCGTTTCGAAGGCGCGATATCAATCCGAACGACATCACCACAAGAGCGCGAGCCGGCGTCGAGTTTACCTATTTCTCCCCCAGAAGGTCACGCCGTTGAATATCGCCCATCATGTGTACGTGTTTTCTTATCCCTCAGATATTCCCCTTTGCAGACAGCAGCGATGGAGATGGAGAAAGAGACGGATGGACAGGGAGATTACACCAGCGGCGTGGTCTCGATTCGACACCGTTGCATTTAGCCGGATTGCTCTAGGAGCTTTGAAGGGGGATCATTTGATGGAATTGAACCTGAATGCTAACGTATCTATATCGAACAGCGCTCGTAACCGGCGAGAAGACGAACTTCCAGTTCATCCTCCGTCTTCTTAACACCAACGTTGATGGAAAGCAGAAGATCATGTACGCCTTGACTAAGATCAAGGGTGTTGGTCGCCGATATGCCAACTTGGTCTGCAAGAAGGCTGATGTCGATTTGTCCAAGAGGTACGCCCACCCACCCACATACACTCATACACATACACTACCCAAATACTGTACTCTTCGACTTTAAAAGAACAGCCCAATTAATCAAGCCATTCAAACAGAGCTGGAGAAATCTCCTCCGAAGAACTCGAGCGAATCGTCACCATCATCCAGAACCCAACCCAATACAAGATCCCAACCTGGTTCCTCAACAGACAGCGCGACATCGTCGATGGCAAAGACACCCAGGTCCTTGCTAACCAGATGGAGAGCAAGCTCCGTGAGGATCTTGAGCGGTTGAAGAAGATCCGCGCCCACAGAGGTCTCCGTCACTACTGGGGTCTCCGCGTCAGAGGTCAACATACCAAGACCACCGGCCGAAGAGGACGTACCGTCGGTGTCAGCAAGAAGAAGGGATAAATCACTCGCCCCCCCTCCAATCCTCCCTCCCTCCATCCACCCATCCATGCAATCCCCCTTTTACGAAAATCCACCACAACAACGACATCAAAAAGGAACGAAAAAAAACACAATGGGAAAAAAAAGGGAGACAAAGCATGTATTTTCGTGGGACGGGTGTTGGTTTCGCGATTTATATGTTTCTGTTTGGTGGTGGAACGGGCTTCGTTTCGATTTATTCTTTTTTTTATTTCATTGGCGGGGCTTTGTGTCGAGGGTTGTGGAGGGAGGTGGGAGTGTGGGAGTGGAAGGGGTTTTGTCGCCTTGATCTGATGAGCTTGAGATGGGAGGATTATTAATTTTGCTTGATCTTGAACGGGTGACTTGGCTTGCTTCTTCTTCCTCTTCTTACTTGCCTTCCTATGATATGATTGTGCGGCGATGCTCATGATGGCCTTTGATGTAAAAAACAAACAAAGAATAAAAGGGACGGAGTATAAATCCTTTTTTTTTACTTTAACAATGAATTTCATTTTTCTCTTGTTCGTCATTTATAGGAAGGAGGTTTGCAATCTTTACTCCCAAGGTTTATACTACGCTTGTAAGCTGGATGATAAGTGATCAATCTTGTTATTATACGGAGTATATGGGGACCCCTAAGGTGTTGATCGATATTTAACTTGGAAGATTCCCATGCAAAAGATGCGAAAAGTACAAAAACTGACAGTCTCAGCGCGAACATAAAAAATCAAATAACACAAAATCATCATCCAGCATCCTGGAGATAGATGGCAGGTAATCTAATTAAACCATTCGCCCTTGATCCAGCGGTTGAAGAACTCCAAGCTGGCTTCAGGTTGGTCCATGGGTATCATGTGGCCGCCCTCATACAGACGCATAAAGGTGAACTTGCCGTGGGACTTGACCTGGCCAATGTTCTTGCCCTTGCTTGCATTGTCTACGATCGACAAGTCCTCCATCTTGGCAGCAGCAAATTCCTTGTGGTCAGGCCACTCGAGGGCCTCAGCCCAGGCTTTGTTACCCAACCAGTTGCAAATGAAATCGGCGTCGCCAGCATAGATGAGGACTGGGATTTTCTCGAGAAGACCTGGTACAAGACGGTGGAATGGCTTCATCCAGTCGCCATGGAAGAGGAAGTTGCGGTTGATGTCCATGTTGCAACCATCATAGCTCTCAACCTCAACACCGAGAGCCTTCATGACGGACTCCTTGTTAAGCCATTCGGAGATGTAGTTTAATCCGGTGTAGCAAAGGCCACTTGTATCTTCACACTTGGAGCGAATGTCGTATGGGTTCAAGCCGGTGCGTTGGTATGGGCCAATCATAGCATTGTTGCAGTAGATGCTTGCGGGAACACAGATCCAGGCGGACTCTGAGCTGTAGCAAGACTCGATCATGGAAAGGCAGCGAGGGAGAGAGTTGTCCATCGATTGGCAAGTGCTCTCATCTAGGACACTAGGGTATCCACCTTCACCACAAGCCATGGGTCTGTAGTGAGGGTATTGGGCGAGGGGATCAGTCAAGCCGTTACCAATCAAAACAGACTTGAGGTTGATGTTTCGGTTCTCATGCGAGAGAATCTCGGATGCAAACACGGGGATATAATGTCCAGCATAAGATTCACCAGCAATATGGAAATCCTGATGGGCGTATTCTGGGAACTGCTTGAAGAACAAGGTCAAGAGAGCATAGATATCTTTTCCTGCCGTGACGGTATCGCTGACCGAAGAGCCACTGTAGGAGTAGCCGACATTGACGGGTTGGTCAATGAAGATGATTGAAGCGTTGGAGTTCCACGAATGTGGGTTGGAGACAATGTTTAGTTTCTTGTCGATAGTGGCCGGGCCGAGTTCCATAAACAACCCGGTCAACGAAGAGCAGCCAGGGCCACCGTTCAACCAGAGAACGACGGGATCATTCTTGGGGTCATTACGAGATTCAAAGAACCCTATTCAAACAGTTATTATTAGTATATAATCGTGTATGGATTCATGGGGTGAGAAACGTACAGTAGAAGAGATGCTTGTCGTTGTCGTTGTCATCCAAATATCCACTGTATTGCTTCACATCTGGATCGACACCAAGCTTGACGGGGTCCACAGATTTCACACGGAGATCGTAGGCTCCGATCTTTCCACCAACCTCTCGATGTTTCTCACCATCGGCACCTTCAACCCAGATATCTTGTACCTCGGCACCTCGGACAATATGGTCCCATTCTGAGTCAGGACGACGGTTGTGCTTCTTTGGGGCGGACAGGAATGGCATAGAGTTAGGTAGCTTGTCAGAAAGTCCATCCAAGAGAGATTCGAGAGTCGAGTCTAACGAATCCCATGTTTCTTGAATATGTTCCAACGGTTTGTCGAGGAATGAAGGCTCCTTCTCGATGACCAGAGGCTCTTCGTCCACTTCCACACCGCCGAGCACTTGTTGCTCTTGGTACCGAGGAGCTACAGCACTGGCTGCAACACCAACCAAAAGGCTGGCTGCAACAGCTCTCATGTTGAAAGGAATGGGGTGTAGTTAGAATCTAAGATGGATAGAGGATGGAAGCTGGGGAGAATGACGTCGGCAAGCTCCGGAGTGGAGATGCTCGATTGTTGGACTGAGTACAAAGACTTGAGTAGTACAGCCCAGTACTGGAGAGATACTATCGTGGTTCTAGATACACACGTACTGTGTAAGAAGAAAGAAGATGAAGATGAGGATGAAGAAGAGAAGAAGAAGAAGAAGAGGTCGGAGGTTTGAGAGCAGACCAACGACGACCAGGTACGGACAAGGCGCACGCCCGTAAGAGGCACCGGCCAATCAGCGGTCGTACCTCCTTCCATATTAGGTTAGTCCAGGCAGCCTCCCTTATATAATCATATGCGTCATCGAAATATCACGTGCAAACATTGCAGGTCCCGTGACTCATATATATCCGCCAAAAAAAGCGAGAGAAACGCATCGATTGTTCATGTACAGACGAGCATATAGCAATATTACTAGAGTAGAGGCTACTGCATATATATCTATCCTTTTTTTGATACCACACAGGCTATACAGGTTATAAGCGTCACTGCTTTTTTTCCCTTTTTCCTTCTTCCTATTCTAAAAACTTCTGTTCGCATAGCGGGGTGTCAATACAAAATCCGTCAAGATGCCCGTGGGAATAAATCAGCCCTCTAACCAAATAAAATTCACAAATGTATCTATTGTCCGGATGAAAAAGGGTAGAAAAATCCCTCCCTCTCTATCTTTCCCAGTCCTCGTTTCACTCGTCAGTTTCCCGCTAACCATACGTTTTCCTCCAACAGGCAAGAAACGATACGAGCTGGCATGCTACAAGAACAAACTCCTTGAATTCCGCTCCGGCGCAGAAACAGACCTAGACAATGTCCTTCAAGTCCCTACCGTTTTCCTATCCGTATCCAGAGGCCAAACCGCCCCAACCGCCGAACTAGTCAAATCATTTGGAAAGGATGTAAAAACAGAAGAAATAATCCAAGAGATCTTACGAAAGGGGGAGATCCAGGTTGGTGAAAAAGAGCGGAGGGAGCTGGTAGAGCGAGTGGAGAGAGAGGTTTTGGAAATCGTTAGCGCAAGACTTGTCGATCCCGTTTCGAAGCGGGTCTATACCACAGGCATGATTTCGAAAGCGTTAGATCAGCTGTCAGCGGCGAGTGGGCAGCAACAGCAGCAGAATCAGCAGCAACATGCGATTAAAAATTTTGGAACTCCGGCTGACTCGCCGGCGGGAAGTGGAAGGGGGACCCCTGCTCCTGGCTCTGATGCTGGAGTGGAAGAGGATGAGGCGGCGGCAGCGGTGCCAGCTACTCCAAGGAAGCCCTTATGGACGGGTGTTTCACCGACTAAATCGGCAAAGAGTCAGGCTCTAGATGCTATGAGAGCACTTATCGCATGGCAGCCTATACCCGTTATGCGGGCGCGTATGCGTTTACGTATCACATGTCCGACATCGATATTAAAACAAGCTACTAAATCGGCCGCGTCAAATAATGCAAATGCAGCTTCGGCCAACAACTCTGGTGGTGCAGCACAAAAAGGTAAGGGCAAGAATAAAAAAGGAGGTAAGAAAGCGGCGGCCGATGATGAGGATGAAGATAGTGAAGTGAAACCCGCATCGGGCGCATCGACGGGAACCGTCAAGGACCGAATCTTAAGCTACCTTGAACAGATCGAATCTCAAGATGTGCTCGGGAAAGATGAATGGGAAGCGGTCGGGTTTGCTGAACCTGGCGCATTCAAGGGATTGAGTGAATTTGTCGGAGGCGAGACAAAGGGGAGAGGTCGAGTGGAAGTATTAGATATGGCGGTTACACACGAGGAATGAGGCATTTTAGAAAGCTGCATCTTGTGGTATTCTCGCTTGTGGCTTATATGTACGCCTGTATGTGCATACCCGGTGGCCATGCTGGAAAGGTCGGCTGCCGCACGCCTGTATTTATGACTATTATTATCAAATGATGACCTGATGAATACAAACGACACTGAGGAAGAGGAGTTGTAGAAATTCGTTTGTAGAAGACTATCGGATTGGATTATCTTAGTCTAAGCATATGCAATAGAATGAAATGTTCTCTATGTACGGGTGATATATATTCACAAAAGAAAAAAAGAAAAGAAAAAGTCGAGCCCATGCTCTGTCTATCAGGTAGTATTCCGAAATGCCGTATACAGTAAAGCCTCATCCCCAAAACACCAAATCCACATCGCTAAACCGGAGGAAAAGAACCATGCTCAAGAGTCCATTACCATCATGGCGTATTTAATCGAATCATATTCAAAACATCATTCAGCTCATTGGCGTCAAAGTGCTCCGTAGAAGACGATACAAGCGTCGGCTCAGCGGAAATAGCCTCTGTGTCTTTCAACCCGGGGTGCGGTCGCTGTAGATGGAGGTATTCGTCTATATCGGAGGTAAGTATGGTGCTGGAGCTGACATTGTCCCTCATTCCAAAATGGGTGAGGGAAGAAGAGGTATCTGATTCCCGTCCATGGCCATGGTAGTGTTGTAGAGATGGTGTCGAGCCAATATCACCGCTGGTCCTGCTCCCGCTCGAATAATGGCTATTGGCCGCCCACGATTCTGCCTTGGTTATCTGGTAGGTGTTTTTGTGGTTGAAACTATTTCTCCTCGAGGGCGGTGCACGAGTAGCTGTTGGGGATATTTCTGAGATGACAGATCTTCGTCTTTCCTTGGACGCGTCTGAGAGGGAGTATGCCGCCAATTTTGCTGCGTGCTTCTTATCGACTGGGCCACGGTACTTGGGACGAGGAATTTCATGTTCTTTGTAAAGCTCGATCTTGGGCCATTCGTCCGTGGTTCGTTTCGGGCGGCGGGAGAATGTGAATGGCTTGAAGGAGGGTTGAGATGAGGTGTGAGCGGACGTTATGTCTCTGGATTGATTGTGTTGATGCGAAGGCTCTTTGGAGAGTCTTTTGTCCGCCTTATCGGATGTTTCTATGCGTTTCAGCTTTGAGGACTGCTTGGAGGAGGAAGTCTGTGGAAAGTCGGACGCGGGGGTGCGGGACAAAACCCGCTTCATTCTATCGCGAAGATTCATGATTCTGGCGTAAAGAATAGATGCTGAAGAATTAGATCGACAAGATAAATTTATTCGATCATCCAATCGATTGAATCGAATCGACAAAGAGGGTCTCCAGCAGATGGGCTACTTGGATATCTGTGGGTTTGAGAAATTGCCGCAGTCTCCCTGGATAATAAAGAAACAGAAAATAAAGAATATGTACGAAAGATAGAACCAGCTAAAATCTATCCATCATGAAGGAGAAGAGAAGAAAAAGAGAGAAAAGGAAGATTGAGAGAAAAGAGTCTTTCTCATCTTCCAACGCAAGATGCCTTTTTTTACCCCAGATGAGCGACGAACTGAAGCATGGGGGATTTTGTTAACGACAACGGCAAGTTTCGCCAGCAAGCAAGGGCATTTTAGCGGAGAAGAGCGTTACAGAGTGCGAATTTGCCTCTGAAGCCAGTCATTAGTTTGGATCTGATGGAACCCGTCGGCAAGGTCGAACCTTTGAGGTTACATGCGATGACCCAGGAAAGGATCGTTTGGTGGAGATGTCGCCTCCCGCGCATCCAAGGAAGAGCCAGAAGAAGCAAAGAAAAGCTTCGAGAAGCACGCTTGCATTGGTTGTGTTACGATGCAGGCTAAAGGGAAATTTCAGGAGAGCGAGATCTCGTTTGTGTGGAGGGCAACCCGCGTAAAAGTTCCCTTGAGGTGTTGTTGCGATGCAGCCAAGATGCAGATGCAGGGAGCGAGATGCATGATGATGACGCTTAAGAGGATGATTTGCGCTCTTCAAACGCGTTGATACGGGTTTGTAACGCTTGAAGCTGTTGATACAGGTCTGTGACTACCGTTTGAAGGCTGTGATGAGCTCTTCTTGATGCTGGTGAGCGGTGAGTTTGGGATGAAGACTTCAATTATACAAAACTCCTAACTAACAATTGATGCAGACATATTAATACTATTTCTTACATATACATACATACAATAAACCGACTATTTGATTAATTTTTGATAATGCCCGAAATATCTCTCTCTACCTCATCGCCGCGTCTGCTGATGGTGCAGCCAGCTCTGGCACTTTTTGCTCCGTCTTGCTGGACCGGCTCAGGAACTTGAACAGCCCGCTACCTTGCCTTTCATGGCTCTTCTGTCGCTGAGCAGCCTGGTGTTCCTGTGCTTGTTGTTGCTGTTGCTGCTGTCGAAGGGCCTGCTCCTCGCGTTGCTGCTGTTGGGCGTGATGCCGTTGCTGTTCCAACTGCTTTTGATGCAGCTGTTCTGACTTTGCTCTCCTTTTATCATCTTCTTTCTTCTCCTTTTCCTCTTTCTTTGCTTGCTTGTTGCTTCTCTTTTCTTGCTCTTTGACCTCGCGCTCATGGGCCTTTTCCCTCTTGATCCTCTCTTTCTCCCGTTTTTTCTCTTCCTTTTCCATTCTCCTACGCTCGCTTCGGCTCGGGGGCTTCTGTCTTGCTGCTGCTGATTCCGCCTCTCTCTGTTGTCTTAGTCTCTCTGCTGCTTGTGCTTCTGCTTGTTCCTGGCGTAGTGCCTGCTCCCTCGCTTGTTTAGCTCGCTCCTCCTGTTCTTCCAGAGCTCGCTGCTGTCTGGCCATGTCCTGCTGTCTTGCCATATCTTGCTGCGCTCGCTCCTGTCTCTCCATTTCCTCTCTTTCTCTCACCTCCTGCTCCCTGGCCTTCCTTGCTTCTTCTTGCTCTCGTGCTTCCTCCTCTTCCTCTTCTCTTCCCCAGGCTCCCCGTGCAGGCCATGCCCCTACTGTTGGAACCGTTTCAGCTGCCTCAGTAGGCCGGCCATGAATTAACTCAGTCTCGGGCATCTCTGCTCCCTTTTCCACTGGTTCTTCCGTGGTTTGCTCGGTATAGTAGTAGCTTTCCTCTTTGACGATAGTCTCTCCTGGTCTATCCAGCTCTTCTCCCTCCTCCTCCTCCTCCTCTACCAGAGATGGGACTACACCAAGTCTTCCTCTCATTGCTTGCTCGGCTTTAGCCCGTTCTTCTGCCTCTATTTCTTTCTGCCTTTCTGCTTCCTTCTCCCTCTCTCGTGCTTCCCTGACCAATCTTTCTCTCTGTCTCAGCTGTTCCAGCTCCGCTTTTCGCTCAGCCTCCCATTGTGCTGCAATCTTCTCCTCCCTTTCTTGTTCTTCCGCTTCCTTTCGAGCTGCTTCTCTTTCTGCTGCCTTTCTTGCAGCGGTCTCTCTTTCCACCGCCCTGTGTGCTTCAAGCTCCCGTTCGGCGGCTTCTCTTTCGGCAGCTTTTCTTTGTGCCAACTCCCTCTCTGCTGCCCTTCTTCGCGCTGCCTCCCTCTCCGCTGCCTCCTTCTCAGCCGCTTGCCTCTCCGCAATTCTCCTTTCTGCTTCCTCCCTTGCAGCGGCTTCTCTCTCTGCCGCTCTATATGCTTCAAGCTCCCGTTCGGCAGCTTCTCTTTCGGCAGCTCTATATCTTTCGAGCTCTTGTTCAATGGCGTCTCTTTCTGCAGCCTCTCGCGCGGCAGCCTCCCTTTCCGCTTCCTCTCTTTCCAGCGTCTCTCTGTCTACCCGTACTGCTGTTTCGGGGACACGATCTGTTCTTTGAGGTGGAACATCGTATCCACCCAGAACCCATTCCTGGCTCTCATACCTCTCTGCCTCAGGAGATTTATCTTCAAGAACATATCGTCTCCATTTTCTTTCACCAGAAGCAGTATATCCCAAAAGCTCATGATGCGCCTTTCCTCTGTGGTGAGGCGCGGCGGACTTATCAGTTGTAGCACTCCTTGGTTGCCTCTGGTCATACTTCGCACCGGATACTACTGTCGGGGGCTTGACACGCCTCATTGGAATGCGATTTTCCGTGCAGTAAGCCGCAGCAGCAGCTGCTACTGCATCGCCCATTTCACTCTGAGCACCACGGTTTTGATTTTTTGGCGATTCAATTGGCTGTGGAGCCTTCCTTGTCTCATATTGTAGTTTGGGACTATACCGTTGTGCTTCTGGCACGTTTGATCTCCATCTTGCTGATTCCCCGTGGAACTCATCATCCGACCCTAGCCTTGTTGTGTCTCCTAATGAAATATCCATGAATTCTCCTGCTGTTTGGAAGTGGAACTGGGAGGGGGCAAGGGTATATATACATACCACCATGGCCAGAGTCTCTTCTGTGTTCCTCATTTGGGCCAGCCCCATTAGAGGACTTATACACAGTTTCATACCTGGTTACGCGTTGGGCTGTAGGTGCAGCAGCACGCTGTGCCCTCGATGAATACATGCTGTCGCTATCGCCCATAGCTGACTGATACCCTGAGGTTGAGTAAGTCGACATTCTCCTTTTCTCGAGTTGTGTCCTGCCAAAATGAGAGCCTGGACCCTTGACCAAATTTTTCCCTTTCGTGGATTTATGGACAGGGCTCTCATCCCAGGGGTCGGCTGGGGCATTCTGGTTACGGCTGTTGCCATGTTAGTACTGAGTAGCCTGGATAGCTAAGGGAGAAGACAGTACTAACACTGCAGATCTCAATCGCTCCATGCTCACGACTCCATCGATTGGATCGTGTAGCGATAAGATTGTTTTGCCCCTTTCCCTGTAACTGCTGATACAATGGTACTAACGATGGTAGGTAGGTCGGATTTTGATCTATATGATTGATTGGAAATTTTTAGGAAAAGCCGGCACTTGTGGTATATATACTTGATCCAAGTTAAAACAACTTTGTCCTCGTTACAAGCCACTAACCAAGGAGCGGAAGGGGGGTTTCCCCCTCTTCTATATACCAAATCAGCCATAATTACCGGTGGCAGCGGCGGGAAACGGTTTTTTGGGACAGCTAGACTACGATGAAGTCATGATAACCGGCCAGATCCTAACTGAACGGTCTAAGAAAAAAGCAAAAAACAACAAACCTATTCCGAACGTTGCCGGATGTATGAAGTAATCATATCCAAAGGTCATATCATAGGCTCATTGGAAGATTGAATAATGATTAGCATTGAGATTTCTGGTAGAGAGATGAGCAGTCGCCAGAGGTGGTGGTGGCTCTTGGTTCAATAAAGCATAATAGAACATTTTGATTTCTACGCAAACGTCAGCCTTTTGTGGGAATACGAAACTCGTGCATGGCCTGCCAACTTCTTTTTAGTATTTGAGATGAAGAGAGATCGAGATGGTGGTATATTTCTTTACCATGAGAGGAGCTTCCTGTCGCCCAGAGTGGTGTTGGGATAATTGAAGATCTGCAGCATCGTGACCGGGATTAGGCGGCTCACCTCTGTACGCGCAGACAGCATTGCTGCCTTGTCGTCTAGATCAACAAGGGTGAATATATATATTTAAAT
>JAPERC010000155.1:0-14261 GCA_030411455.1 Arthroderma sp. MBC 290
GTCATGCGGGTGCCTCAGGGTCATTAGTTGGCAAAGACAATATGGAACTAATACCCACGGGCAACCCAGCTTCCAGTCATGCGGGTGCCTCAGGAAAATCAGTGCCCCAAACCAATTTAGATATTGTTCAAGAGGTTCTAAGAGAGGTATCAAAAGGCAGTGAGCCTCTGGTTATTCTTGGATTTGAATCGGAACATGTATCACCCAAGGAGCTCAAACGCGCTATTAAAAGGCGCGCTCTTCAAACTCATCCTGACAAGAATGGAGGCTCGAAGGATGCAGAGAAAGCATTTCTTGGTATGCTTATTATTCCAATTTGTGTGAAATAATACTGATGATAGCAGCTGTGAGGGAGGCGGCCAGCAAATTTGGTGTCGTGCAGGAGCTATGGGAACGCTGGCATGATGAGATAGATATAATCGGAGATATTGATTCCGATTATGACGATGATAATTTCGAGCTGAGTGCATTTACACGGGACGACAATAATAAGGAGGATGATAAGGAGGATGATAAGGAATTTTCGCCTCCCCCCGACTTTTTAGGCGACCATGACATTCCGGATCCATTTCAAATTGATATATACAATAATATGACGGAGAATGTTCAGAAACTTCTGGAAAAAAATGACAGGAAGGCGCTAAGAGAGATAGCGCAGGCTAACTCACAAATCAAAGATATGGATCCAGAGCACGGTGAGACACGGGTGATTAGGGTCACTGAAGCCATAAAACATCTAAAAAGGATTAGGCGCATTGCTAAGGACATTAAAGAAAATCCAAGTGGACTACAAGAAAAGGAACTGGAACGCGAAATACAAGAATACAATGACTGGATCAATCTCTGGGTCGAGACAAATCATTACCCACCATCATGGAAATTCCATGTCAAAAAAGACCATAGTGGAGCCATTGAACTTTTCAGTGATACCACACTGAAAGTCTCTACCTCCCAGGATTCCCCGATGTTGAGTCCAGAAGTTAATGAATACCTTCACACAATAACAGATCATATCAAGAAATTTTTCCGTTTCGAACGCGCCGACCCCAGGGCGGTTAACCATAATGAGAAGATTAAAGAAATGAACAGAAATACTGGGTCACCTGAAGATGCTGGGCTCATTCATTATGAGGAGTTTGAACACATCAGAAACCTTGTCGCTAAAGCGCTTGCTGTCGTGCAAAGCTCGGCTGACAATGAGGAATCTGGGAAACTTAAACGTAACAGACTTGGTTCGGCCATGGATTATTTCAACCGTCGTATGAGCGAGTTGGTCAAAATATATCATTATCCTGAATCCTGGATATGCGAATTCTCCTTCGCGGAAAATGATAGAATTCGATTAGTTTTCCCGGATGAAAAAGTAGCAGAGGAAGAGGAGAAAAATCAACAAGCGAACCCGAGGGATCCCAACTGCTTCTATACACGGCAAGGGCTGAAAATCTTTGCATACAAAGACGTCGGAAGTAGACGATACTTTGTTGTTGAGAGAAAACCATCTTCGATTGTTTGCAAGCATATGGACGTGGAAGAGGTCGGATTCAGCGAAGCATCAAGATATTTAAACTCATCTGCACCAGAAAACTGCAGCACAAAAAGGCCAACTTATTGCAGGAGGGACGTGATAGATGGTAAACCGCTATCCAGTGTGAAAATGACGGTATCAAAAATTGCTTCAACATCCTTCGAACTGAAACCAAATGGCCACTTACATCCACTCGACGTTGAAATAGAATTGAGGGGCAAAGAACCACGAGATTTCAAGCGGTACTGGATAACACGCTCAGATCTTCGCAAGGTTAAGGGGCGGGCAGAGGCGGATAGGATTATCGACGATAAACTTATGCGCGATGGTATTAAGCCACCCATAAAACCGAAGGCTCCTCGCACCAGCAATAAAAATGTGAACGACTTGGGAGCACTTGTCAGAAAGTTGACACTAGAGGCTCTTCAGGAAGCGCTACCCGTAATACAATCCCATGTTAACGCACGTTCATCCTGATTACATGTTGTTCATACCCAGAACACTGGTAAAGACAGGTCATTCTTCTTTATTAACTTGCCGTTTTTACCTCCCTTCTTCTGCCATCCCAAGTCTTCTATTGTCATCCCGCTATCCCTAAATTTGAACTTGCTTTTCACTCTACCGCAAAGAAAGATATTTTATTCATTAACCAGCAGCTGGTTCTGCAGTTGTTGTGCAGCCGTTTCTTTTTCTCCTTTGTTTTGTGAGTCATAATTAGGTATTTACAATTTGCTCTATGTGTTCATGGCTACCATTATGGACAGTGACTTTTGGTCAATCCATCCCCAAGATATAGTTATATATTGACATTACTAGTAGTTTGCTAATCCTCCCTGCCAGCGTGTTGAGATTATATACAGGCAAACCCTTCCATAGGCCTAAATTCAAAGAGCTAGTTATAACTATCAAAATGCGTGACTACCAGTAGTAGATTCGTTATGCATCCTGAAGCCCTGAGCCTCGGCTTACCAGAGAGTAAGTTATGGCAGCGACTTGGCAATAATGTCGCAAATCATGTGATTTGCCATGTTCCAAATGCATCTTGGCAGTATCTTTTTCACTCGCAAGAAGTACATAAAGGGTTGCAAATTTTCGGGTAATCTATTATTTCTCAACAACAGGGTGTTATCTCAAACACTCTGCGTCCAAAGCCAGAACAGACTTATTCAGTCGGCTCATTAAATCTGAGCTCATTCCTGACAGGAATATGCCAAGAAACGTTGATGGGTAGTATGATGTCATGTTGAGCATGGCCATGCTTGGCAACCTTAGAGCTGATGCTTATTTTTACGTCGATATGCGCGTGTCAATACCATGTTTGTTTCCGAGCATATGTGATTGACATAGGGATTTGAAATAATGATGCGATAAACAAGTCTCTCATTCAGCTAATTCAAAAAATTGACTGCGATAGATAGGAGAAAAGCGCAGTAGAAATGAGCCAACCTGCACAAACCCATAAAGAGGCTTTATCTCCCATTTTGCATTTTGTATCTCCTTGGATGAGCTTTCTGTGTTTATACCGTGCATGAATAAACATCTCAATTAATAGCAAACGGCGATAACAGCGACTAATTATTGATTATTGCTTGTCATCTATTTCCATAGATACTAAGCAGTTCATGGATAGCCCATTTTCCTTTGATCAATCGTGTGGTTATGGCAAAGGCAGTGGGTCAACAAGAAAGGTGGTCTCTTCAACTGAGTCTCGCCACCGGATTCCATGGATATATCTCCTGGTGATATTTATCCTGATATGTGCTGGGGACTGTCAGGGTAAGTAAAGTCTTGTTTCCATGATATATCTCTATCTGATTCTTCATTACGTGATCATTCATTTGGCTGTTTACCACAGCCTGTATCTTGATGCTTGATGAGCCCAATGCTACCCTTGTCATTTCTTATGCCTTCACTAAATAGGTGATAATATCTTATTACCATATGCATAGAAGAGTGTGAGGCTCTGCCATCCTTGGAATCCGTTACTTACATCCCTACCCACTCCCAATCTGCTGCCAGCCATTATGCTAGCAGCAAAACGACGGCTAGTCAACCGGGAGCTAGCGAAACCGCGGCAGTTGGAAACACGGATGATATCAAAGGCCTCAGGTCTGTTGTTTACTTTGTGAACTGGGTATGCATCTTTCTACATATACATACGGTTTGTCTGGATAATAGTGCTAACCAATTGTTTGTTGCAGGCAATCTATGGTCGAAAACATAACCCAGATCAACTCCCAATAGAAAAGCTTACACACATTCTTTACTCTTTCGCTAACGTGCGGCCCGAGACTGGAGAAGTGTAAGCGAGTCGCTCTTTATTCTTCATATAATCTATGCTTATTATCAATAGTTATCTTTCCGATACCTATGCGGATCTTGAAATCCACTTTCCTGGTGACTCCTGGAATGATAGGGGTAATAATGTGTACGGGTGTATCAAGCAGCTGTTCCTCCTGAAGAAGCAGAACCGAAATCTCAAAACTCTACTATCTATCGGGGGCTGGACGTATTCCGATAATTTTGCAAAACCTGCAAGTACCGAAGAAGGAAGGAAGAAATTCGCTAAGAGTTCTGTTAAACTGCTTCTTGACTTGGGCTTTGATGGTTCGTCATTTATATCATCAATTTATTCCACCATAACCTAAACTGATCGAAATTCTCAACTCAGGTCTTGATATTGATTGGGAGTACCCAAAGGGTGAAGAAGACAAATTATGCCGGCATCTACTGAGACTTTAGTCAATAAACTAATTGTATCAGTATAGACGAACAAGAGGCAACGAATTTTGTAGCTCTTCTTCGGACAGTCAGAGAGGTATGTCAGGCTGATTGATATCTTGGAAGTAGTTGGTCAGTCTAATACAGGTCACTGTCTACAGACACTGGATAACGTCCAGAAAGATCGCAAGTTCCTTCTTACCATAGCATCCCCGGCCGGTATATTACTCTGAACTCCCTCCCATCAAACACTTACCAGCGGTAGGACTGTACTTACATACATACTGGTGGCTAGGGCCCAGCAACTATCAGAAACTCAAGTTCAGGGAGATGACTCCGCTTCTCAACTTTTATAATCTCATGGCCTATGATTATGCTGGATCCAGCTCAGAAGTTGCAGGACATCAGGCCAATTTGAAGTTATCAAAAGAGAATCCCAAAGCAACTCCTTTCTCTACGGCTACTGCCTTAGATTATTACATGAAAACCGGTGGCATACCATCTGATATGATTGTTCTCGGTATGCCTCTGTATGGTCGTGCGTTTGCTCAAACTGATGGCCTGGGAAAACCATTCAATAGTGTCAGTGAAGGAAGCTGGGAGAAAGGGATCTGGGACTACAAAGCTCTTCCTCAGGATGGAGCCAAGGAGGAAATGGATTCCATCAATGAAGGTGGTAGTGGCGCTTCATGGAGTTATGATAAGGAGAAACGTCTCTTGATCTCATACGATAATGTGCCCATGTCGGAAGAGAAGACGAGATTCATTGTCCACCAGAAACTCGGAGGTGGTATGTGGTGGGAATCAAGTGGAGACCGTGATGGAAGAAACGCCACCAAATCCGAAGGAAGTTTAATTGGTACGTTTTTCGAGGGCATCACCAGCGCCAATCAGGCACTGCAACACTTGGAAAATGCAATTGAGTATCCTGAGAGTCAGTATGACAATTTGAAGGCTGGATTTCCTCGCGATTAGTTTTTGATCGTGCGTTAAATAAATATAGCTGCTAGATAGAATGTTACCTTGGTGTGATCATATATATATATATATATATGCATCTGCTCCATACCAGCGTAGGAATAACCATTGTGTCGTTTTCGAAAATTTCCAATTCTCCTTCACCGGCGTGCGCCCTGCCTACTTCCATGGGTACTGACCGCCTCAGGCTTTTCTAGAATGCGCCAACTCTGGGATGCGCGGTTCTTAGTATTTATCCCCTCCCCCGGATAGGATATGCCAGCTCTAGGATGCGCCGACTCTGGCATGCGCTTAGTATTCATCCCCGCCCTCGGATAGGATACGCCAGCTCTAGGATGCGCCGACTCTGGCATGCGCGGTTCTTAGCATGCGCTTAGTATTCATCCCCGCCCTCGGATAGGATGCGCCGACTTTGGGATGCGCGGCTCTTAGCATGCGCTTAGTATTCATCCCCGCCCTCGGATAGGATACGCCAGCTCTAGGATGCGCCGACTCTGGCATGCGCGGTTCTTAGTATTTATCCCCTCCCCCGGATAGGATATGCCAGCTCTAGGATACGCGGTTGTTGCGTTGCACTTAGTATGGACTTATGTAATTTTCCTAGGATACGCCGGCTTTGGCATGCGCGGCTTTCTTCAGATACATACTGTCCCAGCCACCCTTGGGCGGCTATGTAGCATTCTACTATAACGTTACATTCCGGAGTATTCGCTCCTCTGCCTGGAAATCCAGACTCGTTCGTGCAAGGGTCCGGATTGCCACTTGAGCGTATTTCCATCATACATATAGCCTTCTTATCAGTTCTATATCTCTGCCTTGTTTGGTCTTTCCAGACCTTCCTCAACTTCTGTGTACTGATCTATACATTCGTATGCTAGTTATATTGGAGTACTGTGGGAGGGACTGCCTGGAATTGGCCTAGTAGTCCCGCCCGGATGAACTGATATTCAAGTGTGATGATTCTTCATGGGAATAGCTACAGCTATATATACTTTCTAGGGAGGTGGCTGCCTATTAGGCAACCACTGGATGTATCACGTGACATGGGATTCAACTCTTTGCTGCCATTGTTGAGCTACAGAGAATGTGTGTGATGTCCACGCATGGAGGCTTGACTGCCCGCATTTGTTGTCGTTCCTCGATCCACTCCAGAAGAACGTGTCCCACGGTTTGTGGCCCGTAGCCACACTGGCATTTGCCGATCTTTACCTTGTTGATGGAGTGCAGGTATGTTCCAATGTGTGTGTTTGATCTTTTCCTGGCTTGCCTGGTACGCCAACATGTGCTAGGATCCATCTTAATTGCACCTCTCAACCTAAATCCCGGATGGCCTCGATGATAAGATATTGACCTGACGAATGCGGTTACCTAGAGCTTGCATATCGGCCTGGTTGTCGGTAAAGATGGCGCATTTATGTAGGTGTGAGGCTTCTGATTTCTCAACTTTGTACTTGGGCATAAGACGTATAAGGTAGAACTGTATACAAGGCGTGATAGAAAGGCGTTTGTACAGTACTGTAACAAAATGACTCTTCTTCCCACGTCGGCTTAGGAGCAAAGGCACTCTACGTGCTAGGCAGCCGTGTTCACTATGGGAGTTGAGCTGTACAGCGAATATGCTACTATCTAGCTAGCTCACTAAAGGAGCGGAAGGATTTGAGCGGAAGTAGCGAGGGGTAAATCTCTGCCCGGCTGAGCGGTGTATAGGGACTAATGTCAACAGTTCTGATTAATGAAGGTTATAATCGCGAAGTATAAGATTTCCCAGTCTAAGGGCGAAATGAGTGTCCTTATATATATAATGGGTTTCAATAGCTCGCTGCGTGGTGGCCTGTATATCACGTGATCCGTAACATCTTAGTTCCGTGCCGCAGGGCTCTTAGCAGCCCCTCAATAAGACCCAATCATTTCGCTGGCAAGTTTGTTATCCGTAACAGGCAGGCAACTACTGTATGCATCAAGCTCAGAAAATATCTAAATTATCTAACTTTCTTAAATGTGAGATTTTGTTTGTCTCAATTTGAAATTGAATATAAATTGGATACATATAAAATAAAACTTATATTAAATTGTTAGGACCTTAGGTAGGGCCTGACGGGTGAGCTGAAAGGGTAGTGTAGCTGGTGGGAGGAATAGTGCCAGAGCCGTTGTACTGTAACAAACCGAACTCTGACCCCTTCTAACGACGAGGTCTCAGGCGTTCCTACTGGCTGAGCCCCTTGGTCGATCCTGTTGCTAATTGCTAGTGGAGCTCTTCGTAATAGCACTAGCTAGCTAGCTTGACTGCTAGCCTCGCCCGATCGAGGCCAGCGTTTGGGTTCCTAACATAATACAGTTGCGCTCGAAATTGGCTTCCATATGCAGACACAATCTTTGATTGTCAGATCCACATTGCATAGCCTGTCTAAACATATATGGACTAGTGTTTATTTCGATAGCTGATTTCTTTCGACGGATCGTACTGTATTGAACAGGTAATGGTATTGTATTATTGATGATACATGTATGCCGCTTACGGGGGCTTCTGGAAGATTCCTTGCAAACAATGTAAACATCGTGACAACTTCGACCTCGCTGATCTGTTATCAGTCTCTGCTTCTTCGGTATTCATGCAGAGGTCTCTCGTGATAGCCTGTCGTATTTGTACACAATAAGGCAGATAGCGATTTATGGTACTGTTCTTGTTCCTCTCATCATATTTCCGTCCCGCCCGCCGAAATGGCTTGGTGGGTGTCGGGCTTGTATAGGTTGTGGACTAATATTGCAGCACTCATGCTAGGTTCTTTGATGACAAGTTCATCTGTGGGCAATGGCAAACAGTGTCTTTGACCTTGATACAGCCGTTCTCGAAATCGCCTTCACCAAGACTCTTGGGATGATTATTTTGGCGCCCCACTGCCAAGATCTTAGGTTGAATATTTTATTGAGGTCATTGGTGTTTACCGTAAGATTGCCAGTATATGGAACACGAATATTACAAGTGTAGTTTAACGACTAAAGTTCATGGAAAACCATGGAACAAAATGGAAGCTCCAGTGTAAACCAGGCAAACGTTGTCGGCCTGTTCCTGGTGCCTGGCAGATCCGCGGTGCTGCACCAACTTTCTACCACCTTGAGTTTATCAATCAAAATATATCTCAGCTCCATACAGTCGCCTCCTGGGGAGTAAAGAATCAAAAAGTCTTTTGTATCAGTGAGATGTTCTATTTTCTATCCGCTCGGGACAAGCAACTGGTGCACAAACGCTGGGTGTGTCTTTGGCTAACTGCTATTTAGGTTAGAGGACTTCCCATAGTATAGTTCGGAGATGGCGCTCGACCCGTACCATACTCATGATGGAGATAGTATTAGTTCATTCGAACCGTTTGAGCAGTGGGGAGAGTCGTTACAATACGCGCCAACCCCTGGTGTCAGCTATACGCCCAGTTCGCCATCTAATCTGAGTGCAATTAACGTCCCGTCTCAAGTTGTCTGTCCCACCCAGTCAAGTACCTCACAGCCAAATAAACTTCCATTGCTTCAGTTTGGTGATTGGGAGGAAGGTAGGACATATGATGAGGACCCGCCAACTTGTATTCACTACACGATTGAGTGGAAAGTTACTCTCAATAATAGAACCGTGGCGAAAGACACGGAGCAAGACCTGGTTCTTACTCCCAAGTTTCACTGGAGAGTGTTTCTGCAGCCTAAGCTCAAGGAGTTAATATGCCGGAAATACCCACACAAGAAAATTGAATCAGACGACACGTCCGTTGTAGTATCTGTAACCCGGCATCCCCAGCGGGATCTCACCCGACGGTTTGATAGGACAGATATTGACTGGAGCGCTATAGAAAAGCAGCTTCTGGACTGGGGTGATCTCTTTCTTGCTGGCAAGAAATTGAGACTTTGTATTTCATTTAATTACATAGATAGTGGTCAAAATTTAACAGCCACGCGCAGGGCAGCAGAAAAACGAGGCCGTTCATCTGCTACCCAGCGTATGCTCCAGGAACGAGATCTAGATATCAACGAGGAGGAAGATCTGTCTGGTCAGCCTTCCGCCTGGAAACATGTTTATGCCTTGATGCGTTGTCCTGGATCCTGTGAGTTGGGACCACATTGCTGGCAGGATCCTTATGGGAAAAAGCACTATAAACTCTATAAAGACGAGCTTGTGAGCCTCGTTAAATTTGTGGAGAATGGTGGGAAACTTCAATCACATGCAGACGTACCTGGTAAGATCCGAGAAAATATTTATAAAGCGGAAAGGCAAAGACCCGGAATTCAAAAGGGCCATCTGCGTTCCTCAGCCGAGTCAGCCTACCCGCCCATTAATATCACAAACGTTCTTCCAGCACAGACTGCACAGTCTGCACAGCCAGCCATGCCATCCGCGTCGCCTTCCTGGGAGGGGCATTTAGTCAACTCTACACGTCTCAACATTCAAGGCCTTCGAGATGCGGCGGTTCAAGCATACAGTAGCTGGCAACAGTCTCAGGTCGGCGATGAATGTTTGAAGGCTGAATTTCAAAAAGCGTGTGATATTGCGCTTGATGACGGGTTAGACCTAGAGCAGCTAGACGAGGACCAGGACCCAGAATATTTCAGGAAACGTGGGGTCAAGTGGGGCATAGCCCGACGTTTTGTCAAGGACATTCGATTCTGGGTCAACAATTGTAGCATAGAGTGAGATGGCATTATTGCAGATAAATAATTGGCTGTTGCTGTCTTAAGCGTGCTATTGAAATAAAGCAAGCTATTTATATTCAATTGTGACGCCTGCATGTCGAAAATGACCTTCTGCACTTTGCACCCTTGAACCAACTACATTCACACACCATTCGAGAAACGCGTCAAACCCTTGGCCCGGGTTCTCTTCGTACTCATTCCACTTTCGCTTGATGAATTGCTTTAGCTCGGAGAAAAATTCCTCGATCGGGTTTAAATCCGCGGAGTAAGGCGATAGATACATCACTTTAACTCCTGAATCCGAGCATATCTCCTTAACCCGCTCGGTGCGATGAAAGGAGGCATTATCCATGATAATAACGGACTTTGGCTCCGGCCACCTGCCACAGTGCTGAACGAGCTGCTCAATAAAATCCTCAAACATACCGGCATCGGTTGAGCCCTGAAACACCCGTGACAGAACAATACCATCCTGCGCATAGGCTGGTAATATCTGATAGCGCTGATCTCGGTGGAACTGGGAAATCTGAACGGGAGTCACTCCGAGAGGCGACCAGCCCGTTCGTCGAAAACCCACTCGTTTGTCACACCCCGACTCATCCACATATACCAACTGATATGAAGAAAGCGAAGACAGGTTATGAAGATAGTAGTCTCGCAGGTCTGCGTTTCGTTCTTTTGCAACCTGTCGAGCCACTTTCTTCGACCAGCCAGCAGAAGCCAACGCTCGGCTGATGCTTTGTACTGTGACATGCCTACCGAATTCATCCCATAGAAAAAGCGCCATCTCGTCCTGGTATAAAGTTGGCTTTTCCATCAAATGCTCGCAAAGGGCTTCCAGCATAAGCGGTGTAATACTGCGCGGGCGACCAGCGCCGTTTCTGGGTGCCCTCACGTCTCCGAATACCTGCAGGTTAGAGCGAATGGTTGCGATGGAACGTTTGCTGCAGTTAGCCACATACGCCATCTGGGATGCGGTGAGTGATTTACTCTCGATCATATCACGAATGAGGGCAAGTTGTGTTGCTTTCAGGTTTGGTGCCATTCCGTTCAGCGGCTTTGACAACAGTGAAGTCGCTGAGGTTGGATCTTGACTTTCCAAGCAACCCCGGCCCGACCTTACACCGAAGAATTATCACGTGTATTTTCAAGCCGAAACCTTGAAGTTGGGTTTCGGTCGCACCCGAAACTTACCCCACCTACCCGTTCCATCGATCCATGGTTCGCTTCGTCAGTTATCTCAAAGCGTTTTTGTGCAGCAAAGAGCGTTGAAAATGGAGCAATCTATATCAACTAAACATGGCGGGGATGTAAACCCCTTGGATCGAGATGGGCTGTGTCTTCTCTCGCTCGATGGTGGTGGAGTGCGAGGACTGTCTTCGCTTTATATTCTGAAAGTCATCATGGATCGACTAAACAGCGGAAAGAAAACTGAAGATCGGATGAAACCGTGCGAAATCTTTGACCTAATCGGTGGAACCAGCACCGGCGGGTAAGATAGCTTCTCTAATTAAGACGCTCCGACACGGCTGACCGTCGTCACAGGCTGATCGCTATTATGCTTGGACGGCTCGAGATGGATGTGGATGAATGCATTAAAGCATATACTGATCTCACAAAAGCTGTATTTAGCGAAAAGCTCCACCAAGTTCCGATGAACTGGAAGGGCCGCATCAATGCCCGATTTGATTCAACCAAGCTTGAGAATGCCATTAAGGGTGTGATGGCGAGCAAGGGCGTGGCCGAAACAGAGTTGCTTAATGATGGAACAGATCGAGGCTGCCACGTGTAAGCGTTCCTAGCATGACCCGGGTCACAAGTCTAACTCTAGTAGCTTTGTGTGTGCCGCCGATCGTTACACCAAAAAGATTGTGCGTCTAAGGAGCTATAATCTTCGGGGCCATCCTGATATCCCTGCCACAATATGTGAAGCTGCTCTTGCAACATCTGCTGCAACGACCTTCTTTGACCCGGTTTTGATTGATGATCGTTCCTTCGCCGATGGTGCCTTCGGAGCAAATAATCCAGTGGACGAAGTGGAAGGGGAAGCCTCAAATATCTGGTCTCCAGATAGAGGAGATGTGAAGCCACTAGTCAAATGTTTTATTTCCATTGGCACCGGAAATCCCGGTGTCAGGCCGTTTGAGGACAGCTTACTCAAGTTCTTAAGAAAGACAATGGCAGACATTGCAATAGAGACAGAAAAGACGGCAGCAAAATTTATTGAAAGATGGCGAGGACATTACGATGAAAGGCGATATTTCCGTTTCAACGTGGAACAGGGTCTCCAGAACATCGGCATGGACGAATACAACAGAAAAGGCGCAATCAAGTCGTCCACAGAAGGCTATCTCTCACACCAAGATCGAATGTTTCGGGTACGGGATTGTGTTCGAAATATGGAATCGAAGCAGAGTGTGTATATTGAGAATTTTTCCTAGGAATTAAGACTGTTGCTGACTATCACAGACATTGCGTTGGAGAATCTTGAGACTAAAGTTACTGTAAGAGGGGACAGGGCCCTATCCTATATGTATGAATTTAGTGTAACACGCTTTAGGAATATTACGAGAGGTTACTTGCGGAACGTCATGCTGGTACGTTGCTGTGAAATTCTTAAATAGCGATAACCACACTCTAGACACCGAGAGCCACCCGTCACTTGCTAACTGTCTTCACCAAATCGGCAGTACGCCCTTCCCGTGTGACATGCCACTTTATTCCATTTCTTCGAAACCGCCGCTTTATTGGACGGGAGGCAATTCTTAACGTGCTTAAACAGAAGCTTTTCTTTCAGGAGGAGAGCCAAAAAACTGCGGTATTCGGGCTGGGAGGCGTCGGCAAGACTCAGGTGGCCCTGCAACTTGCACGCTGGGTCAAGGAACACATACCTGACCACTCTATTTTCTGGTTGCCAGCATTAAGTAATGCAAGTTTCAATCAAGCGTGCACTGAGATAGTAAGAAAGCTTGCGATTCCCAAGAATGCTGAGGATGAAAATGCCCGAGAATCGGTACAACGTTATCTCAGCTCTGAGGCGGCCGGATCATGGTTTCTCATCGTGGACAATGCGGACGACTCGGATGTGGTTTTCGGAAGCGCGGACGAACCAGATGGTATATGTGACTTTCTCCCAGAAAGTGATGTTGGTGTTACTTTGTTCACTACACGCTCACGCCAAGTGGCAGTCTCTGTTGCAGAGAGTGATGTGATTGAGTTGCAGGAAATGGACTCTCAAGAGGCAAATATCTTTCTAGAGAAATCATTGATTCAGAAGAGCTTGTTGCGCGATGAAGCAGCTAAAAACAAGCTGCTCGAGGAGCTTAAATATCTTCCATTGGCAATTGCACAGGCAGCCGCCTATCTCAATACAGCCAAAGTATCCATTGCAAGGTATCTTGACCTACTGCATGGCACCGAGCAAGAGATGGTCGACCTTATGAGCAGACAGTTCCGCGACAATACTCGATACAAGGGCTCAGAAAACGCTGTGGCCACCACATGGCTAGTGTCATTCGACCAGATCCGCAAAGTGGACCGTATAGCTTCTAATCTACTATCGTTCATGTCGCGCATTGAGCCAAAAGCGATTCCACTGTCAATCCTACCCAGGGTGGAGTCAGAGGAGCAGATGGTGCATGCAATTGGCATATTGGACGGATATGCTTTTGTGAGCAAGCGAGAAGATGACGAGATGCTGGACATGCACAGCCTGGTACACCTAGCAACACGAATATGGCTCCAAAGGAATAACAATGACATACAGGCGATAAGGGGTGCAATATGTCATATAGCAGCAAAATTTCCATCGAGTGACTATGCGAATCGTACCCTATGGAGGAATTATCTACCACATGCTCTCAGAGTACTTCAAGAGAAAAAGGACTCTGATATAAAAGAAAATTATGACTTATATCTGGCAGTTGGACGATGCCTAAAGGCTGACGGGCGGATAAAAGAAGCTGTTAATTGTGTTGAAGCATGCTATCAATGGAGAAAAGATCACTTTGCTGAAGAGCATCCCTCTAGATTGTCCTCTCAGCATGAACTGGCTGGAATATATCGAGCTAATGGTCAGGTCAAGAAGGCAGTTGAACTGCATGAGTATGTTGTTACAGTAAATGAAAGAACACTCTCTGAAGAGCATCCCTCTCGATTGGCATCCCAGCATGAACTGGCTGGAGCATATCAAGCTGATGGTCAGATCAAGAAGGCAGTTGAACTGCTTGAACATGTTGTTGCAGTAAATGAAAGAACACTCTCTGAAGAGCATCCCTCTCGATTGGCATCCCAGCATGAACTGGCTGGAGCATATCAAGCTGATGGTCAGATCAAGAAGGCAGTTGAACTGCTTGAACATGTTGTT